>JAXCGZ010018961.1:80000-105000 GCA_037179515.1 Halocaridina rubra | reverse complement strand
AAGGTACATTATTTGAACACATTTAAATAATTGCGCTGTATTTGGTCCATCATTATAATTATTATTATTATTATTATTATTATTATTATTAGTAGTAGTAGTAGTAGTAGTAGTAGTAGTAGTAGTAGTAGTAGTAGTAGTAGTAGTAGCAGTAGTAGTAGTAGGAAATGGAAGTACAAAATATCAACTAACTCTATAAGACGAAGGAAGAGAGAGAGAGAGAGAGAGAGAGAGAGAGAGAGAGAGAGAGAGAGAGAGAGAGAGAGAGAGAGAGAGAGAGAGAGAGAGAGAGAGAGAGAGAGAGAGGAGAGAGAGAGAGAGAGAGAGAGAGAATATTGATATTCTATATCAGCTGATTTTCCAATACTCAATGGGGGGGTTTCCATTTCTTTATTGACTGGCGCTTGGGAATGGCTCAGAGTTGACCTGGCTTGCTTCAGTGGTTGGATTAGAGATTTGGAAATTAATGTTTGAATTATATTTCAGTAAATTAAGACAAAAACGAATAGTTAATCAGTAGTAGGTTGAACCAAGGCTTTGGACTAAAAAAAATAAGGCGGTGGCAGGCTCGATATAAAGTCTTCCTTCAGATACGGTTTTTTACCTATACCTATATCTACACTGAATATTCTGGCGAATGTGTTAAACATTTATACTATCCCTTCAAATCTGACAAATCACAAAATTCCCCATCTGTGTCTCTTTACTTTCTTTCTCGTTTTCTTGAAGCCCGGGCCCGATGAGGGAAGTTTTCTTTGCCAGTCAGTGTATACATTAGAAAAAAAAAATTCTTTCAAGGTCATATAGGTGATTGAAACAATAAACACTATCTAAAATCTATTACTTAACTTTTTTATGGTATCAGATCCCTCGGAGGAAACCTTACAACTTATATCTGACCTACATAATAGAATTCAACCCCAAAAGTGGTAAGAATTCCCACAAGCTATAGTCTATGATTCAAAATTCAAGGAAGTTTACGCTTTTTCATGGTTGCTATTAATTATGTTAGTCTTTAGTTTATATACTGAGGACCGCCATAGCGTATAACCTGTAAAGTTTTCGACAAGGGAGGTGATGAACCAATCTTCAAGTTTACGGCAGGGCGATAAGGAGAGCCATTTAGCCTTAATTCCCCAGCTTCAATCCATCTGTGTCACCCCCAAATGGAGACTAACAGTGACAATAAAACGTTAAAAAAAATATAGTTTAGCTATACTGAGGTCATAAAACAGAGTGAATAGAACTTCTGTGGTTCCAGAGTTAGAGAGTGGATTTCGGCATCTTTTCACTCTGAAGTTTAACCGCTAAGCCGACCCACCAGTAACAAGAAACACGATTAATGCTCCTATTAATGGTTCCTTGAATTAGGCATGTTAATATATTTCTACGAACTGTTGGGTAGAAGCTGCTCATAAATAATCTTAACAGACTGCAAGAAGAGAGAAAAGGCAATATACATTTCAACTATATAATTCTGTATACTGGAACTGCATGGCAGGTAACATTGCTGACTATATTGCTGTCTGACCTTATAAAGATACTGGTCTACCATTGACCCTAAATAGCATCTACCTATTACTACTACTATTTGTTAGGGTTAGCTGGCATTGAGAGTGAGAACTTGGCAAGTCTGCTTGTAAGGCCGCTTTCACACCAAAGTGGCACGTCGTACATGGCACGCCAGTTGAAGACGACTATCCGAAAATATATGAAATCTTTCACACAGAAGTTGCGTAACACGTCCCATGTGCCACCTGCGACTTGCGTCGCAAGTCGCACGTGGCACATGGGACGTGTCACGCCTCTTTTGTGCGAAAGGTTTCATATATTTCAGGATATTCGTTTTCAATTGGCGTGCCACGTGGCATGCCACGTGCGACGTGCCACTTTGGTGTGAAAGCGGCCTAAGAGGATCAGTACGAAGAGCTGGCAATTGTTTCCTTAAAAAAAAAAAAACTAAATCTTCATAATCTTCGTATTATCAAACCCTTTCAAGTTGACAATATAACTGCGCAAATTTTCAAAATAAAAGCTTTTTCTAACTTCAGTGAAGGAGACAAACTTACTTCTTCCCTCGTTTTTTCACCATCAATGTTCACTCTAAAACGCATGAGTAAATTCAGTCACTTCATCTTGGCCTTGTCTATAGGAACTAATATAATCTCTTGCTTAAACCAATTATCTCTTAAAAATATTTAATTATCTCTAACTTATATATATATATATATATATATATATATATATATATATATATATATATATATATATATATATATATATATATATATATATATATATATATATATATATAAAACAACCAAATATATATAAGCCAAGCTTATCTCATTCTTGTACAATAAACTTGTAACCCCATCTAATTACATTCCTACAGGCATCGATCGATAAATATTCAATTTTTAGTATGCAGTCTCCAGGATAGTTTGAGGAGGAATTTCAAGTATCCTTCAACTTTTTGTCAGTGAGACAACATGGCTGGAGAAAAGGTAAATCAACAGTAACAAACTTATTAGAATTTTATGATGAGGTAAGCCGAATCTTACTGGAAAGAGAGTGGTGGGCAGATTGCAGGAAGCATTTAACACTGTTCCACACGGGAGACTTATTAAGAAGCTGCAAGCAATGCCTAGATTAGGTGGAAATGTCTTGAAATGGACAAAAACATACTTAGAAGGAAGGGAACAGAGGGTTAGAGTAAGACAGTCAGTGTCTGAATGAAGAAGAGTTAGTAGTGGAGTTCCATAGGGTTCAGTTTTAGGGCCACCTTTGTTCCTTGTAGATGTAAATGACCTACCAGAGTCTGTATATTCATTCATGAATATGTTTGCAGATGATGCAAGGATTGTGAAGAAATTAAGAAACGAGAACAATGGAAGAGAACTTCAGGAAGATCTAAATAGTCTGCATGAGTGGTCAGAAAAGTGGATAATGAAATTCAATACTTCAAAATGTAAGGTAATGAGAATGGGTACAAGTGCAAGAGGGCCCAAGCTTGACTACTCGGTGGCTGGAGTACAACTTCAAGAGACAGAGAATGAGAGAGATCTAGGAGTAAACATACTTGCAGATTTGTCTCCAGAAATGCACATAAATGGCATAGTAAGGGCAGCATATGCATTCTTAGCAAATGTATGGGTAGCCTTCAGGCACGTGGACAAGGAAATGTTCAGAAATATTTATGTAACCTATGTGAGGCCAAAACTTCAATATACAGCCCCATTTGGAGTCTGCACTTGAAAAAGCACGTAGTTAAGCTGGAAAAAGTTCAATGACATGCCACGAAACTGGTGCCAGAAATACGCAATCTCAGTTATGATGAGAGGCTGAGGGAATTAGGCTTACCATCACTCGAAGCTAGAAGATTGAGGGGGGATATGGTGACAGTCTTTAAATTCCTTCATGGTTATGATAGAGTGGATAGGGATCGATATTTTGATATGGCTGGCACTAGAACTAGAGGTCATAGTTTGAAGCTTTGTAGGAAAACTTCTTTGCAGGATGTAAGGAAGCACTTTTTTAGTGTAAGAGTAATTAATGCTAACTCAATCCATAATTTTAAGGACAAGTATGATAAGTATCACTAAGTAAAAAATGGAACCGATCAGGAGACTGGAAATTACGAGCTTAGGGCTCTTTCCCGTAAGCATAATTAAGTAAAATAAATAGGTAATTACATACATACATACATATACCTTGGCTGTTTCCCCCTTTAATTGGGGGGTAGCCGACATCAAGAAAGCAAAACAAATAGGGGGATTACTTTGCTCTATGGGCAATGACGAGGGAGCTAGCGACCGTTCAGATGGCACTGCTGGAGTGCCACAGCCCATCCTCCCGGCTCTTCCACAACCTGTGTCGCTTCACAACTGCCAGCTCCTCCTACTCCCCTACCACAGGGCTATCTCTGTAAGATGCAGCCCCGTGGTAACAGCAGATGCCCATCAGAGCCGCGTCACAATCGCTCGCCACTCATTCCTATTCCTAGCACGCTCGCTTGCTTCCTTCACATCCATCCTCCTATCATTCAGGGCTCTCCTTACTCCATCCATCCATCCAAACCTAGGCCTCCCTCTAGCATTTCTCCCATCAACTCTCGCATTCATTACCTTTTTCAGCAGCCTTTCATCATCCATCCTTTCCACATGGCCAAACCATCTCAGAACATTCATATCTACTCTGGCTGCAATTTCTCTCCACACACCCGTTCTTGCTCTCACCACTGTTTCTTTATTCCAGAGTTGGCAGAGTAATACGGTTTGGTGTCTGCGCATTAATGGAAGGAGTTAACTTATGTATGCAGACAGCTTCCAGAAACTGCAGACGATGAAGATACTTTTCTCCATGAACAATTAGTGCACCTTTGTACTTGTAAAAATCCTGTGGTTATCTTTTATAGTAAGTACTATCCACATCGTATATGCATATAATCTATCTAAAATATCAAGGCTTCTGTATGGCACCTACATGAATTATACCTTTCACTATTGTGTACCGTCTTATGTGTCACTATTAATCCCCATGATGGGGGTGGACACAGACAGGCTGAAGTTGGGGAATTAAGGTTGAATGCCTTGCCTATTACCCAGCGGTGGGTTCGATAACGAGCATGTCACCTTCAGAGTTGTACATTCTACCCCATTTGCAAGAGGGTGGGTACAGAGAGGTTGAAGTCGGGGAAATAGGACCGGATGTCCAACATTTCGCCCGGTATTGGGCTTGAACACGGGTTTATCACTTCCCAAGTAGTGTTCTAACCACTGCGCTACCGCGGTTCCCACTAATTACAAAATTGATATCACGCAATCACTGAAGACGCGATATGCCTGCATCCTAATATGACTCCTGCAAGTTCGTTGACCTTTGTAAGTCAGGTGAGATTAGCTGTATACATATTACGTCATAAGGCGGTTCCCCACGTCAGAAAGCTATTGGCAATTCTAACGTCATTCTACTGCACACCATTTGGCACTCAACTCGGATCATATATATATATATATATATATATATATATATATATATATATATATATATATATATATATGTGTGTGTGTGTGTGTGTGTGTGTGTGTGTGTGTGTGTGTGTGTGTGTGTGTGTGTGTGTGTGTGTGTGTGTGTGTGTGTGTGTGTGTGTGTGTGTGTGTGTGTGTGTGTGTGTGTGTGTGTGTGTGTGTGTGCAAACCTTGAAAATCTTTTTTTGAACATCAGGGGAATCGAACTCGCCTAGCTGGCTACAATTTCATGCCGCCTTAACCAACCGAACATGAATTTGTAACTTGCGACGCGAGTTCGATTTCCCTAATGTTTAAAAAAAGTCTCATGAATAACAGTACTGCTAATATCACGATTATATATATATATATATATATATATATATATATATATATATATATATATATATATATATATATATATATATATATCATGGACGTCCTTTTCTAGTAAGGGCTAGAAAAAGGACATTGTTCTAGTAGTGTATGACCGTTATCCCCGAGTGAATCCCCTTGTGTATTTGCACCTTATATAATTGATCGCCCTCTGAACTAACTACAATCTGGAAAGCTCTAAGAGCTAAATGATCGCCCTGTGACCTTTTTACAATCTGGAAATATCCTAACATAACAGATCACCGTGTTACCTATTTATCGTCTGAAAATATATCGTCATCAGAAAGAATAAACATTATAACGTGATGGCAACCAATTAATTATATAAATAAAGGAATTAATAATTTAATAAAGTAGCAAAATAAAACTCAATTTCATAAAATCATTCTCTTCGATGACTGTAAAATATCATGTAGCCTCAAGCGAAAATGAAAGCGATCACACCCAAAGGACAGAGCAGCAGTCACATCTGTAATCTCAAACTCACTCTGACACAGGTTCCCAAACTTCCAGAATATATTCCTCCATTTGCCACACAGTAATCTGCTCTAACCATCATAGTTTTAAAGTGGTGAGTATTGAAATAATTTATGAGACCAAATGACATTTTAAACTCATTAACTAAACAGCCCCAAAACGACTGAAGTCTGAAGCATCTTTATTTTGTGACCTGTTAAGTCGTGGTTGTTTGTCGAGTCGTGCAATATTTATATTCATTTTGACACACACGCACGCGCACACACACACAAACAAACACACAAACACAAACAAACACACACACATGGTGTACAGAGTACATTTTTTATAAATCAAAGTTTCTCCTAGACCTATGTTGAAATTTCATGCCATGAGAGCCACGTGCCTCCGGTTTGAGAATCACTGCTCCTATCGCTTTCACTCTCCTCAGACGCAATCACTCACCATCGCTTATACAGGGTGTCCACAAAGTCTGGGTACATAGGCAATTTCACTATGCAGACCTATTCAATCGAGTTTACCTGAATTTTGTAAAGCGCATCCAATTATGCGTTGAAAATGATGGAAATCATATTGAAAATATTATTTATTAACATTAGATTTAAATAAAATTGTTTTGTTTTAAAAGTATGTGTTAATCTGCTGTGTACCCAGACTTCGTCTGGGTACACAGGAGATTAACACATACTTTTAAAACAAAACAATTTTATTTAAATCTAATGTTAATAAATAATATTTTCAATATGATTTCCATCATTTTCAACGCATAATTGGATGCGCTTTACAAAATTCAGGTAAACTCGATTGAATAGGTCTGCATAGTGAAATTGCCTATGTACCCAGACTTTGTGGACACCCTGTATAACTCAATCTACTTTTTTACTATTTGTGTACTCACAACACTGGCCAAGTTGACAGTGACTAGAACATGATGAACACCAACACCGTCTCAGTAAGGATATATCAGCGAGGTTAATCCTCTTTGGGTCTGGTCAGTACTAGAATGGGTGTCCACCGGGAAACGCCAGAATAGTCGATGTTGATGTAGGCATAGAAAAAGAATGGATAATATGATGTTCATATTTCATTCTACTTTCCGGTAATCTGAACATAATCTTTTATCATCTCTATAACCTAAGTTAAACGAACCTAACCTAAGTTGCTGTAGGGGTAGTCTGAACTCAATCTTTTCTTCCCGCTTGACCTAAATCAAACTAAACTAACCTAACCTAAACTACCTCTGGATAGTTTACGAAGAGGGAGATATACAAACACTGGAAAAATCTGATATATATACATCCCAGAGAAGGCATTAAGTAGCTCGTTACCAAAAAAATAAATAAATTCATTAATTAAAAAAAATAATAATAATAATAATAGTCTCCGTGGCAAAATGGTAGCGTCGGTTCGCGCCCCGTCACGGACTGAGGTTAGTAAGGGTAACGATTACATCTGCCAAAACAAGTCCTTCGTAAGAAGGCAACCGTCCTAGCCCTTAGTAGAAAAGAGTTCGTGACGTAAACCCGAATCCAATAATAATAATAATAATAATAATAATAATAATAATAATAATAATAATAATAATAATAATAATAATAATAATAATAATATTAATAATAATAATAAAAATAATAATATGAAAAAACTGAATATATTACTGAACCAAACTACAAGCTATCTTGGGAAAAACTCACTGAAGTCATCTCGCAATATCCGGTGTTTTGAAGATAAAGCAATCTTGTTTTGTCAAATTACATACTGTTACCAAATGCTGTAATGTACAGTGTAATGATTTAGATGAAAATATTAACCCCAATATTTTTTCATTCAAATAATGACCATTACAGTGCAGTGCTGTAGGCCTATGAGATTATTCTCAAATAGCATGAATATATAAAAATAATTTTCATTGTTAATAATAATAATAATAATAATAATAATAATAATAATAATAATAATAATAATAATAATAATAATAATATATAAAACTACCATTACTATTATTAGTAATTATATATATATATATATATATATATATATATATATATATATATATATATATATATATATATATATATATGATTAATTCGGTTTTACGTCTCGAACTCCTTTTTGTACTAAGGGCTAGGACGGTTGCCTTCTTGCGAAGGACTTGTTTTGGCAAATGTAATCGTTACCCTGAGTGTATGCCCTTACTAACCTCAGTCCATATATATATATATATATATATATATATATATATATAATATATATATAAATATATATATATACATACATATATATATATATATATATATATATATATATATATATATATATATATATATATATATATATTATATATATATATAAATATATATATATATATATACATACATATATATATATATATATATATATATATATATATATATATATATATATATATATATATATATATATATATATATATATATATAAGCTATTACTGGTACAAAGACTTCCCAAAACTGTACACAAGAACGGATGTTAAACATTTCAGCACCCGATTCAGTACCTGTGGTCGTGTGTGTTTAAAATCCACAATCAACACCGATATAAAATTCTAAATGACCAAAAAATACACAACATTAATAGCATAAAATAAAGCTCTTCAGAAAAAAAAAAACTGCTTGAGATAGGTAAGTTAAATACCAGACTAGTATATGGGCATGAATATAGGAAGCATATATGGGGCCGAGTAGTCACCGTGGCTCAAGCGGTAGCGTCCGCGACTCTGAGGCGTTAGGTCGAGGGTTCGCGCCCCGTCACGGTCTGAGGTTAGCAAGGGCATGCACTCAGGGTAAAGATTACAACTGCCAAATCAAGTCTTTCGCAAGAAGGCAACCGTCCTAGCCCTTGGTAGAAAAGGGAGTCCGTGACGTAAAACCGGAACATATAGGGCCGCGGTAACTCAGTGGCAGAGTACGCTTATCTGGAAATAACAATCTCGACGTCGCCACTTTAAAATTCGCCCAGGTGCGCTAGGAAGGGCATCCCCACCTTAATCCCCTTATAGCTACAACCAGGTTTATGACCATCCCCTTTCACGGGGTACTACTTGTGGGACCGATAACGGAAAGTGTAGAAATAATTTTTGAGAATGGAAGATAATGGTGTGACACAAAGAACAAATAATATGGAGGTGTAAGGCCAAATGAGCTAAGAGGAGTGATCAAGGTACGTAAGCTTCTGGTGAATATGTGCTTTGACTTGGTCTTTTCACTTACAAGAGGAACTGGGGCCAAATGTATGCATGTATGTACGTATGTATGTATTTACGTACGTATGTATGTAGGTAACTATGTATGCATGTATGTATGTATGTATATATGTATGTATGCATGCATGTATGTATGTATGTATGTATGTATGTATGTATGTATGTATGTATGTATGTATGTATGTGATTACCTAATTGTGTTTACGGGAAAGAGCCCAAAGCTCGTATCTTCCCGTCTCCTGATCGGTTCCATTTTAGACTTAGTGATACTTATCGTACCTGTCCTTAAAACTATGGATTGAGATAGCATTAACTACCTCCTCGCTTAGCCAATTCCAATTATCAACTACTCTTACACTGAAAAAGTATTTCCTTACATTCTGCAAACAAGTTTTCTTACGAAGCTTCAAACTATGACCTCTAGTTCTAGAGCCAGCCATATCGAAATATCGATCCCTATCCACTCTATCATAACCATGAAGGAATTTAAAGACTGTCACCATATCCCCCCTTACTCTTCTAGCTTCGAGTGATGGCAAGTCTAATTCCCTCAGCCTCTCATCATAACCGAGATTGCGTATTTCTGGCACCAGTTTCGTGGCATGTCTTTGAACTTTTTCAAGCTTAGCTATGTGCTTTTTCAAGTGCGGATTCCAAAAGGGGGCTGCATATTCGAGTTTTGGCCTCACATAGGTTACATAAATATTTCTGAACATTTCCTTGTCCATGTGCCTGAAGGCTACCCTTACATTTGATAAGAATGCATATGCTGCCCTTACTACGCCATTTATATGTATTTCTGGAGACAAATCTGCCAGTATGTTTACTCCTAGATCTCTCTCATTTTCTGTATGTATGTATGTACGTACGTACGTATGTATGTATGTATGTATGTACGTACGTATGTATGTATACATGCATGTATGTATGTGTGTATGTATACATGCATGTAGGTATGTATGTATACATGCATGTATGGATGTATGTATGTATGTATGTATGTATGTATGTATGTATGTATGTATGTATGTATGTATGGATGGATGGATGTATAAGGGCAAAGGAAAAAGACCGAAAAAAGGCGGATCGATTGGAAAAAAACAATATATGATAAAGAAAAGAACAACAAATGATGCGTCTAACAGAAACCAGTACAAGAGGCTAGTCAAATTTAGAGACCTCACAGGAAAGTGAGAAAAAATGGGGAAGAAAACCAAAACTAAATCTGTTCAGTGAAATGAAAGATAGTCTTAACGTTTAGACTTCCATATATCTCAATTTTGTCAGAACCTGCGGGTCTCTATACTACCGGGATCTGTAGCAGTTTGTCCTATTTTCATATGGGGTCGCTGTTATCACTAGCCTCTGGAAGCTAACGTTGGTTTTAGTTCAGAATTTTGGGATCGAATTCCCGTTCAGACACCCATCCTTTACATTGATCAGGGCATAGGACTGGCTATGAGTAGTGCTGGCTTGATCCCCAATAGCTGGATAAATGGATAAAATCCACCAGGTACAGTAAAGTCTAAATAAGACAAGAAAATTAATGAGAAAATACTAAAAACTCCGAGGGTAATCCAACCACCGGGGAAGCAAGCCGGCTCAACTTGGTACCAGTCCCTAGCCCGGAAAAATGGAGAAGAATAGTGTAAGATACGAAATCTGCCCTTAAAATTCTAAGGAAAATTCAACCACTACCCCCCAAAAGAGGCTAGTGAGATACAGCAATCCCGCATGAGCACTGCACTAGCCGCCCGTTGCGATACTACAGCTGAAGGATTTGTAAGCTTAAATAGAACTGTCCAGGACAGTTCGATGTTAAGTCTTCCTTCAGTTACGGTTCTTTTTTTTTATGCCTACTTCAACACAGAATATTCTTGGATATTCATCACGCATCTTTTATTATCCCTTTACATCTGACAAGTCATTACACTCTCCATCTCTATTCCTCTTTACTTTATGTATTCTACGTGCCCAGGCCCGATGAGAGAGAGTTTTTGTTTTTTGCTCGTCCTGGTGTCACAATCATAAAAAAATAAATAAATAAATAAAAACTGTGGCATGCAAGATTAATATCTGAGTGGGTGGAGTTCCCAACAGTAAGTAATCAGTGTCACAAACAACTTGAAAAGGTCATCTGTGGATGACACAGGTGTTTGCTAAATTAATAATTACCTTTCTAATCCCTGGCCAACTTTCTCTTTCTGTTGGCTAGATGACCTAATGTACACACCTAGTACCAACTTTCCCTTTCTGTAAACTGCATAAGCAGTAGTACATATCAGATTCGGTTTTACGTCACGAACTCCCTTTTCTACTAAGGGCTAGGACGGTTGCCTTCTTGCGAAGGACTTGTTTCGGCAAATGTAGTCGTTACCCTGAGTGTATGCCCTTACTAACCTCAGTCCGTGACGGGCCGCGAACCCTCGACCTGCCGCCTCAGAGTCGCGGACGCTACCATTTTGCCACGGAGACTACTAGCAGTAGTACATATCAAATGAGTGAAAATTTAATTTCCAGGTTATCTTTGGCTATTGTGTATTGTATGCACATCTTCACGGTATGATGAATATGTGTATTTAATACAACAAATTTAAATTTAATACAAGTACAAAACAATCTAATAAAAAACATATATCACAACAACCAACAACAACAAAAATCACTCATTTAAAGATTACTTTCAAAATTTATCGCTTTCCTGAATTAGGATAGCAACGCCTGCTATGATAATATTTTTTTTATATTTTCTTCATATATCAATGAACTCTGATCCATACCAAGCAAGGAGGTTTTAGGGAGTACAGTTGTGGGTCCCGTCATGGTCTGAGGTTAGCAAGGGCATGCATTCAGGGTAACGATTACATCTGCCAAAACAAGTCTTTCGCAAGAAGGCAACCGTCCTAGCCCTTGGTAAAAAAGGGAGTCCGTGACGTAAAACCGGAACAAGAAGTTGTAGATATGATGACCAACTGCTGGACAAACAAAGGCAACATGACCTCAAGATATGAACAAAATCATGAGAAATTTACCTTTCAATAAACAAAGGTCATTAACATGAATACGCAACGAAAGGCTTTTCAGAATACACAGCAAATGCATTTTTACACGTGCGACAATGTATTAACGTTAGGAAGGCAGATCTAATTACAAAAAAACACGTGACAGATTATTTTGCATGACAAGTTTATCTTGCAATGAACAAGGACCACCGACAGATGAATGCTAAAGGCAAGGTGTTCTGAGAGAGCTTTCGGAAGGCACATAAAATATATTTCTACATGCAAGATAATGTATTCACGCATGAAAGGTGGACTTAAAAAAAAAAAAAAAACAAACACACACACACACACACAGGGAAAATAAAGTATTGTCCCCATAGCAAAAATAAATAATTGGAGGTGAGAGAAGAGAGGTATTACTGCCATCCAGATTGTACAACAATCCAGTTCTACAAGTACGACAATTTATTAACGTAAAGGGGGGTTTACACGGTCAAATGGTACGTCGAACGCGGTTCGACAGACAAGTGTTTGAAGTGATGTTCGACGTGTGAACGGGGTATTTGGTTGTCGAACACGGAACCAAATACCCCGTTCACACGTTCGAACATCACGTCAAGCACTTGTCTGTCGAACCGCGTTCGACGAACCGTTTGACCGTGTACGTCCCCCTTAAGGAAGGTGAACTTAAACAAAAGCAAACAAAGAGGGGTGTGGGTATGAAGGGAGAGAGGTTCATCTGCCAAGCAGAATGAACTACAATCCATTTCTACATGTACGAAAATGTATTAACGAAAGGAAGGCGAACATACTACAAAAAACACACATTAAAATATTGTACCCAGAGCAAAAGCAAACAACGAGGGGTGTGTGCATGAGGGGAGAGGAGTTTTTCTGCCGATCAGGGAACGTATCGACCCCCTCGCGACTCAGTAAAGGGGACAGTACAATATGCAAACCCTCTCTGAGCCTGAGGTCGCGCGGTACGAATGAGATTTCCTCGGTAACAACATTAATTTTGGATTTTCATGTAAATTGCAAAGAAAATCTTAAAAAAAGACATATCTAAAGTCGGAGGTCAGAGAGGCAACATGGGGCACTGTGTGTGCTGTGAACCTAATAATTCATCTTTATTAATCAATATAGAGGGGACCGCGGTAACAGAGTGATACTAGCTCTGAACTCGGGAAGTGATAAATCCGACTTCGAGCCCATTGCTTGGCGTTAGAGGACATCTAGTATCTATTCCCCTGCTCCAAACTGTGTCCACCCCCATAATGGAGAAAAATAGTGATACATGACACGGTACACAACACTATTATACAAATAATAAATATTATTTGGGTCTTAAAGGACTATGGCACTCCAGAGCGCCATGGGAGGGGGGGGGGGTAACAAGACTGGGGTCAGGAAGTTTTCTTTTCCTCAAACACTAACAACAATTTTTCTGAATAAATTATCTGCAAAAGGCTTCATATTCTCACCACATCTCCCGCATTGTTTCTATGATAAACGACATCACATGACAATAGTTATTTTAAAACCACGTTGAATATCATGAACTCAACCAATGGAGATGGAATGAGATGATTGGGAGAAGCCATTTTGGCGCCATCAGTGTTGTAAAGATGGTTAAGTTAGGTTAGCTTACAAAATATAAAAATTATCTTAGCGGTAGCCAAAATATCTTCAGCGACAAAACAACCGGTGCCAAAATGACTGCGACAAAATGTACCAAATAAAACACATGTTATTTTCATATCTTCGTCAGAGCCTCTGTCACAGGTAATATGGAGATTGTAGTGATGTCTCTGGTGTCGTAGCACCTGTCAACTCAACAAGCTCTGTAAATACGCCATTAGATGTGTGGTAAAGCATAGACCAGTATCTTATAGTTCGCTCTCTGTTAACGAAAGTAAAGTCCATCTCCATAAGCTTTATTTACTAACTTATATGTTTAATTATTTAGTAATTTGTTTATTTATTTATTAAGTTATTTATATATTTGTATGTTAACTTATTAATTAATTAATTTATTAATTTTTGTGTGACTGGCCAAAGCAATCCTGTTCCAAAACTGACCCCACACATTTAATGAAGGTCACTGAATCTAGTGAGTTGGCCGGAGTTACCAAGCGAAGGATGAAAATACTCTCTCCTCATCCTTATCTCTATGTGGGTCCAGAGAAAAGAAAAACTGTGCATTCAACATTGAGGAGTTGAACTTCAGAGAACTTCTGGATGGGGCGATCACGCTATTTTCATGAAAGTATCGAATAGTGGTCATTCTCATTATTTGCCATTATGTACCATTATCAATCCCATTTGAATGGTGATGGACAGAGAGGCTAGAGCTGAGGAAGTTAAGGCTGGTTGCTCTTCCTGACACCCAGCTGTGGACTCGAACACGGGTGTGTCACTTCCCGAGTAGCGCTTAAATGTAATCATAAAGAAACCTACCAATGGATGGATTCGGTTTTACGTCACGAACTCCCGTTTCTACTAAGGGCTAGGACGGTTGACTTCTTGCGAAGGACTTGTTTTGGCAGATGTAATCGTTACCCTGAGTGTATGCCCTTACTACCCTCAGTCCGTGACGGGGCGCGAACCCTCAACCTGCCGCCTCAGAGTCGCAGACGCTACCATTCTGCCACGGAGACTACATAAACAAACCTACCAATATGAACACAATACGATAACATCTCTTGCATTATGCAAAGAGAACTTATTCACAGGAAAATATATCGGGAAAAAATATGCATATATAAAAAATGAAAAAAAAAAGATTGCACTTTTCTGCGTATTGCTCATTTGCAAATGTCTTATTCCTTTCTTTTTTTCTTCTTTTTTTTTACATTCATTATAAATATTACGTCTGCTAAGAATCAACGAGGAAAAATGTTTGAGTTCTGTGAATACTTCATCTAAAAGTCATATCTCAAAAAACCTATTTTATTCAATCTGAAAACACTTCTATTTGCACTATGGAACTACTTTCTAGTTCTACATATGACCTAGAATTATAAAAGCCTAGAAATTTTCCAGGAAAACTTATTTACATAAATATTTAACTGCATAAAAAGTATATATACATGTTACTTTACAGAGCCAAAAGCAGAGATCCGAGTGAATAGATTTTAATATTAATACCAAATTAAAGATGTTATAAAGATTACAAACAGAATTCCAAAGCCGAGGTCAAATTAATATGTATTATTTAAGTTCAAAAACAATACTCAGGCGTCCATAGACCCGCGAGCGATCGAGACTACCGTGGAACGCTAGGAAGGGCATCAGTCTTAATTTCCAAGCCACACTTTCTCAAGTATCAACTGTCAGACTGATCCCACTGACTGGACTGAAAAGCCTACCAGGGAGTAGAATCTTTAGTGGAAACATTCAAGAGTAATGGATTATATTAAGTGAGGTAAAAGTGAATTATTTCTAACATATTTATTACAATGACATTCAAGCTACTATGAAAAGCTAAACTATAATAAAATATGATACTAAAGAAACAGTAGGGTATATTCCTGCCAACATTTCTAGACCTAAGATTATTTGGCCCGATTTCTTAAACAGTGTAAACCTAGGATACCATATTGTTAGTTAGCTAGACACACACAAATAGATTTCATAAACGCATCTGACGCGGTTCTGAAATCCATTTGTGTGTGTCTAGCTAACTAACAATATGGTACCCTATGATTACACTGTTTAAGAAATAGGGCATTTGACTGTATGTACTATTATGCAAACTCGAGTAAAGGTTATAGCTTACTCATTATAGTATATCATTTACCTCACATGTCTATTTATAGGTGTACTCTTAGTTTTGTAAAGAATAGCCATTGTCACATGGAAATAAATGTTTGTTTGATATTATTTTTTTCGTCGATACAGTATAGCTACACAAGACTACTTGTTTAAGTCCAATTATATAAATTCTACTGTTTTGTCTTGAATGA
Source organism: Halocaridina rubra (assembly GCA_037179515.1). Taxonomy (NCBI): domain Eukaryota; kingdom Metazoa; phylum Arthropoda; class Malacostraca; order Decapoda; family Atyidae; genus Halocaridina; species Halocaridina rubra. Next base: position 88,907 of record JAXCGZ010018961.1, on the reverse strand, counting down.
TGTACTAAAACAAGTACAAACTTAGCAGTAGTACTGCTTTCAATTGTCTTATGTTAAAATCTCAAGTCGACTGGAGATTTTGAACTGGACTGAGCTCAGACAGATTAGGTATATACAGTGTATATATATATATTGTGTGTGTATATATATATATATATATATATATATATATATATATATATATATATATCACACCGCTCAAAGATACAAGCAGATGTGGTTTGCATTAAATTCAAAAATTTAAATGTTTATTGCAATATCAAATCTTCGGATAAGTTTTATTTTACTAGATGCAAATGCACAGATACATCTCAGTTTACGATGCAGCGAAGCCACTTGTCTCTCTCTCTCTATCTATTTCTTTGTCAATAAGCAAATTTCACATTTATTTATATTTTTACTTTTTCTATTCAACATTGGAATGCATTCGAAACCCATATCAAGAGGATGGGTCAATATCTCCTCCCTTCTTGAATTAAATGGGGGGTGAGTCACCGGGCTCACCGTCAAATGACGTCATCAGAGAACAAGCTCTGTTTCAAACAATGGTGCAGTTTTTGCTATTCAAACAATAAAATCTTTATAAAATGACGCAAAAACTAAATTCAATGTAAAAAAAAAAAATAGTATTAAGCAATTGATGGTGTAGTCAGTTTGCTGAGCTGTTCCTAGATGGCACCACTGGTTCTCCAAGAGGCATAAGACGTCAGGAGGTGAGTGAATCGAGACGGTAGAATGTATACGGTTTATCGTCCTATCGCGGAACTGTCTTGCAAAGGAGGTAACAATGAGTGTTATTGTCAGTCATTTATGTTGACTGTAAAGGTATTCTTGTAAGTCGGCAGATGGACGACGCGTCTGAGCATTCATGCATGCAAAACGGGGGGGGGGGAGCCAATGGAAACATGGAATAATGTATATCACAATTATTGCATAAAAGGGATACTCTCTGACAAGTACCTGCTGTAACTGTCTAAAATCCTTATGTAATATATCAGCTAACAAACGCTCTTTATGAGAGACAGAGAGACCTTTTATCTTGATGATGCAGAGCTGTTGGATGATGTACATTAGGCATGGTGCCAATGAAGAGCCAGATCAGCCAACGAGATTTCAAGAAAGAAAAGACAGACAGGTGACATGACTACCTTCTGCTAGCTAGAACTATCATTTATATAATTAATTCATGTTGATATACATAATCATCTAAGGTTATATAAAAAAAACTTCCAAGGTAATAATTACATAGTAAAATTTTATATTAACCTCTCCATTTATAGACTGATCAACGGCTATGTATTTTGGGGAAATGAACAGGTTACGGAAGTCCCAACTAAGAGTTCCCTTTCATTTCATGTCCACAAATTTGTGTCCTATTTTTATACAATAAATAGACTTATGGAGGTTTGGGCGTTGACTGTCCCACACGCAAACATGGAACGGCTCCTCACCGAGCAACGAACGAACACACTATGCCGGTTCTGCATCTGAATCCCCCCCCCCCTATGTCATCCTGCAGTATTTCCTACGTTAATTATATCAGACTCAACCCTTAATTAACTTCCTATAATGAAAGTGAAGTCAGAGCCATGAAGGAGTGGTTTATCACATACTAGATCAGATTTTCCCAGCTTAAGCCCATGGGAGCGTGTGGTCATACTGATAAGGAATATTAATGTGATATTACGAACGTAGCTGACATGAGTCACAGTGATGATGTCTTTTCAAAAGGTAGGAGCAGAGCGCCATTACGCAAAGGTGAGGTAGTGGAAGTTCATCCTCGCCGGGTGAACTCTATCATGGCCGCACCCTCCGCCGCCACCACCACCACCTCCTCCCTCCCCCTATCCCTCCCCGGCAAGCATGGCTCGCCGCAAAGGCTTTTTCCTCCTTCCTGAAGTGCGAATTCCGTTCCCAGAGACGTACTTCGAGTAGCATTACAAAGTATTCTAAATTCTTCAACGTCAAGTCTGAACAACGTCAAGAACAACAGACATATTTATGCTTTTGGCATTAATTCGTACAGGTGTACTCGAATCAGTTAGCGTTGGCGGGCAGAAATAAGTATTGCCAGAAACTTGAAATCTATTCCAGTTAGTTACATGCAATTGAAGAGATAAATATCTGCAGGTCAAAGTATATAAAATAAACAAACAATAGAAGAGATAAAGTCAGTGAATAGATCTCTTACAAAAACTAAATATAGCATCGGGAAATGCCAACACTACTTGCTGAGAGTATTGGTAGCACTGTCAGGGTCGGTTCGGTTGTGCGCGCCAACATTCTACTGCAGTGTCACACCCACTTCGTCCCAAGGCTGTACAAGGGCACAGTCCTTGGCTTCACATTTACAGGGACGAAGTTTAATCATATCTATGATGGACAGACTAACATCTATATTATTTTTTTTCTTTAACCTACAGATATTATATACGAACAGATCTGAATATAATTTTTTCTTAAAGTTGCCCAATGATTAGGTTTTATCGTCATATTACTTAACCGAAGATAAAATTTTGAAGACAAAAAAAATATCGAGGCTTTGAGAGAATTATACGGAGAATATTTGTAAAACCCCAAAAAATCCTTTTCATATTGCCCATTCCCATTTTTGGGAGGGTCAAGGGGAACTGAGGTTGGGAGATCTGCAGTATTGATTGCAGTGGCAGTATCTGCCCGCATGCAAGCACAAGGCGCCTCCCCCCCCCCCCTGCTGTCGGGGCGCTACTGTTAAAGTGCATAATTAAATGATGTAATACCTTAGTACATGTTACTTCTCATGCAGTGTGTTACTTATACGCTACTACAAACTGATTTATACAAATTCCTTGTGTTTTATACCCATGTTCGTGTTTCTTCCAATCTAATTTTAGAGTCTCAATTGTGCTTTGTATTTGCCTGCCTGTTGCAATTAACTATAAGCTAATCCCACAAGTATGATACCCTGACCTACATCAATCGCGTCTCATTACTCTTAGTTCGGATTTGGCTATTTATGCTCATCAAGGCAATGCAAAAGGTCACTTGAAATATTCAGTGCCAGAAACGACAGACGCCAACGGAGCAGAGCATTGGACTATACCTATCAGCGTTCCGAGATGGGAACTCGCACCGGAAAGAGATTGCATACCATCCCGCGTAGTACTCGACGTGTAAAAAACTGTCGAAGCAATTGAAGACGCACTCCACAGATTTACCATACATAAGGCATGTCGTAGAGATATTTTTTCTCCCATTTTAATGACTATCAAAGCAACCGAGGAAAGGCAGCTTATGAATTGATGAAGTGTCAGGAAATTGCGTGTCAAGCTTTAATAATTATCTCAAGAAAGACATTACGGATTATCTTGTATAAATCGTGTTGGTGGGGGATTCTCCGGCATTAATTACTATCTAAGCCATTGAGTTATTAAGAAATAACAACTTACAGATTTATCAAAGGGTACCAGGGAAAGGGTTTCTACAGCTACAGAGGCCCGATTTCTTAAACAGCGTAAACCTAGGATACCATATTGTTAGTTAGCTAGACACACGAATGGATTTCATAAACGCATCTGACGCGGTTCTGTACATGGCTAGGATCCCGCAGGGGATCCTAGCCATACACAGAACCGCGTCAGATGCGTTTATGAAACCCATTTGTGTGTCTAGCTAACTAACAATATGGTATCCTAGGTTTACACTGTTTAAGAAATCGGGTCAAACACTATGCAAACACATAAAGAAAGACACTACAGATTTTGTGTAAAAGATGTCGGGGAGAGGTTTTCTCCAGTGTTAATAAGTGTCCAGGCAACCGAGGAGATAAGTTCACGGAAGGATCATGCATTAAGGGTGTTGGCATGGAGTTTATCCAGCTTCAACACCTGTCCAAGCCAGTGAGGAATAACATTACAGATTTATAATGCATTAAGGGTGTCAGCATGGAGTTTATCCAGCTTTACCACCTGTCCAAGCCAGTGAGGAATAACATTACAGATTTATAATGCCTTAAGGGTGTCGGGAAGGAGTCTTCGAGCCTTAACAACTGTCCAAGCAATCGAAAGGGAAAATGAGTCATATAAAAAGGGCGTCAGAAAGGACTTGTCAGCCTATATTTGAACAAGTGGCCAAGCAAACAGAGGAAGGACTCCAAAGTTATAATATACTTTTAATGTCGAGGAGGATTTTATCCCGTTTTAAACAGCCCAACTACTAAAAGTGACAATATGGATTCTATCATGCGCAGCGGAAGGGAGGGAGTAGCCTGGGAACGATATAAAAAGCTTACAAGGGGGAAATGCTCGAAATAACCTTTCACTCAATAGGAATTTTAGCTTGTTAAAGTTACTGGATTTAGTTACAGTAATTTCTTTGAAATAATGGGGCTTAGATAGTCCTCTCTAATTGTTCCGGTTTTACGTCACGGTCTCCCTTTTCTACTAAGGGCTAGGTCGGTTTGCCTTCTTGCGAAGGACTTGTTTTGGCAGATGTAATCGTTGCCCTGAGTGCATACCCTTGCTAACCTCAGACCGTGATGGGGCACGAACCCTTGACCTGACGCCTCAGAGTCGCGGACGCTACCACTTGAGCCACGGTGACTACTTAGTCCTCTCTAATAATAATAATAATAATAATAATAATAATAATAATATCATTATTAAAAACAACTATAATAATAATAATTATTATTATTATTATTATTATTATTATAAAAACAATAATAATAATAATTTACCTTGTAGATAGCACCGATATATGCATTACAATTAGTCATTCGAATGGGAGTGGATAATACATGTTGGAGCCGGAGGATTAGAATTGGATACCTTTCCTCACGCCTCACAGTAGAATCGATGCTATTTGTCAATTCCCGACCCACGCGCTCTACCACAGAGCTATCGGGGCAATTAAATTTGTAATATAGCAAAACTTATAAATAATTAAATCGCTGAATATCGTATATGAAGGTGTCATTACATCTCGAGACGGGAGTAGCGCAAACCACGTTCTAGTATTTCCCAGGTAAGGTGGAAAAAGTAAAAAAGCAATTTCACGAGCAGCTTAAAATATATAAATAAAAAACTATCTCAGTAATATAACGTCACATTTGGCACGTGAGAAGTAAATGGTGATACGACAATGCATCACAGTTAATTTAGCATCGTAACCTTGTAATGGAGATATTTGAGGCATAGTGTTTTAATACTTATAGAAATTAAGCATTGTTCTCTGATGCTATTTCGATATATATATATATATATATATTATATATATATATATATATATATATATATATATATATATATATATATATATATATATATATCCGAGCAGGATGTCTATTTCACTCAAGGACGTAAGATATTACGCTTAATATATCCCATCTAAAGGGATAATTGAAGCACGGTGTCTTTCAGCCTTGAATAAGAATATGGTTTACCATTTTGTAATGTATCTATATATATATGTCTTTATAGGTTCGAGTTCCAGTCGGGGTAAAATATTATTCGCATAATATATATATATATATATATATATATATATATATATATATATATATATATATATATATATATGTGTGTGTGTGTGTGTGTAATCAAATAAACACATTAACATATGTGAAAACATGACTCATATTTTACCCCGAATAGGACTTGAGCCTAAAACACATAATTACTGTGCCAAAGCGCAACCAACTACACAACAAAAGGTTAAAAGGGAAACAAACCTTACAGCTTTATCTGTTATACTGGGAATAGAAGGGTACTATCTGAATGCCATTTTGTCCATATTACAGTTTCCCCAAACCTCACTTGTGGCTTCGCTTTAGAATTTAATTCCAATCCCCATCTAAATAGGCATCAGCTATAATTAAATAAACACATTAACATATGTGAAAACCTGGATCATATTTTACCCCGACTGCGACTCGAACCTAAGACGCATAGTTACTGCGCCAAAGGCGCTAACAACTACATCACATACGCCACGAGTGAGATTGAGGGAAACTGAAGTATGAACAGAGAGGCATTCAGATAGAATGCGTTCATTACTAATATAGCAGATAAAGCTGTAAGGTTTGCTTCTCTTTTAATCCTCTGTGGTGTAGTTGGTAGCACCTTGGCACAGTAATTAAGTGTCCAAGGTTCGAGTCCCGGTCGGGGTAATATATGGTTTATGTTTTCACATATGTTAATGTGTTTATTTGATTATAGTTGATGCCTTAATAGATTGAGATTTGAATTAAATGCGAAAACGAAGCCACGAGTGAGGTTGGGGGAAACTGTAATATGAACAAAAAAGGCATTCAGATAGAATGCGTTCATTCCTAGTATAGCAGATAAAGCTGTAAGGTTTGTTTCCCTTTCAACCTTCTATGGTGTGGTTGGTAGCGCCTTGGCACAGTACTTATGTGTCCGAGGTTCGAGTCCCAGTCAGGGTAAAATATGATTCGTGTATATATATATATATATATATATATATATATATATATATATATATATATATATATATATATATATATATATATATATATATACTGCCTTTCCAACAACATTTTAATCATTGGATGACCTTTCCGTGACGACGGACGATTCATTCTCTCTCTCTCTCTCTCTCTCTCTCTCTCTCTCTCTCTCTCTCTCTCTCTCTCTCTCTCTCTCTCTCTCTCTCTCTCTCTCTCTCTCTCTCTCTCTCTCTTCTCGCCTCATAAACCAGCCAGGTTTCATCCAGACATTGACAGGTTAAGAACAATTTCACTAAAACTTCTTTCTAAGGTTGCCTAATTCTCGCTGGATTTACACAGTATACATTATAGGGGGAGGTCTCATCGAGATAATTTCTTACTCTTAAAGGGTGGATAACCTACATATACCCTCCCTCTATCTATCTATCTATCTAGCTATCCCCTAAACTCATCAAGGTTCAAGTCCCATACAGACGGCTATAACATAAGTTCTATAAACTCAGGTTTGTGGTTCCATAAGTCTGGTTTATAATTAAAGAGTAGCAATTATAAGGGAAGGTCTCAACGAGATTATCCCTCATCCAGTGTTGCACATACTATTTCTCTCTCTCTCTCTCTCTCTCTCTCTCTCTCTCTCTCTCTCTCTCTCTCTCCTCTCTCTCTCTCTCTCTCTCTCTCTCTCTCTCTCTCTCATACCGTTCAGTTCCGGAGACTGACGAGAAACTTTCATCCTGAAGTTTCCTAAGTCGTTTTGGGATGCAAAATTAGCAAATATCACTGAAGATTTCAACAAATCAATATACTCTATCTCTCTTTCTCTCATTCATTACATGCGAATATCCTTGTGTATGTGTGAGAGAGAGAGAGAGAGAGAGAGAGAGAGAGAGAGAGAGAGAGAGAGAGGAGAGAGAGAGAGAGAGAGTTCACAAGGAAAAGATATGAATGAAGGCCAGGTAAGAAGGGTTGGAGTGATGTCATATTCACTAAAAATAGTTATAATAATCTTAAGGCCAGTAGTACTTCTAACACCGTATAGAAATTCTTATACAGCATACTCACTATTCCGTTTTCAACCACAATTACACCAAAAAATATTATATATATATATATATATATATATATATATATATATATATATATATATATATATATATATATATATATATCATCAGTACCTTATCAATCAAAAAGTTGTAATGACTTTATAATATGGAAACAACAATTTCAAATATATAAATCCACCATAGGATTACATAATTAAGAGATTATGAATTAGGCTTGTAATCCACCTTAAGCATACAAAAATGAATAGTATGTGAATTAAGCTTATGAGTAAATACGGGATTAAAACATTTCGGGCTGGTGTGAACAGACACGCAAATAAGTCATTTTCCTCCAAACCACCCACATGTTATATTCCCACGCCTTTGGGTTCCGGAATGAATGAAATATAAAGTATTAAAATAAATAAATAAATAAATGAGTGTCACTCATACACCTCTGGATGTCATTATGAATGTGAAAAATTATCATTATCAATAAGTAGAATTTTTATCAATTTTGACAAGGGGAATATGATAATGGCCAAAATGATTATGATAATCTAATCACATAACCGTGCTTTTGATTATTATGTTGGAACCCGGATAACACCAATTACATTATGCTGTGACACCTCCATGTATGTTATACATGTATATATTGCACATACTATATATACATATATATATATATATATATATATATATATATATAATATATATATATATATATATATATATATATAGTTAGATAAACATACTGACAGATAGGTAGATGGACAGACACAGACAGACAGAGGGAACTGATGTCTAGCTGAAAGATCATTCATCTAGCTGGCATCTTGTAAGAACCTTAAGAGAGAGAGAGAGAGAGAGAGAGAGAGAGAGAGAGAGAGAGAGAGAGAGAGAGAGAGAGAGAGAGAGAGAGAGAGAGAAATCCCTTGTCTATAAGGATGGAAACATTCAAAAGGCATTTCCCACTCTCTCATACATGCCTACAAAAGATTAAAAAGAAAAAATCTGACATAAATAGCATATACATTAAATTTTCGATTAAATGTAAAATTAGACAGCCAACTTTGCTAGAGTAATGCCTTCTACCTAAGCTAACCAAATTTCTGAATCTAACCTAACTTAACCTAACCGGAAAGTTACATTTGATGCACATTTTTTTAAATAATTCTACTAATACAGATTAATGGATCCTTATTCACTCCACTGGAATGCGCACTGTCTGTCACACAAAATGAATCATTTTTACCCCGACCGGGACTTGAACCTGGGACTTATAATTACTAAGTGGGGTTGGGGAAAACTGTAATATTAACATAGTGGCATTTAGATAGAATGCGTTTATCCCTAGTATAGCAGATATAAGCTGTAAGGTGTTTCCCTTTTAGACCTGTGGTGTAGTTGATA
>JAXCGZ010018961.1:10000-75000 GCA_037179515.1 Halocaridina rubra | reverse complement strand
TTTAAGCTGTTTACTGAGGAGGTTACTGCTGTGGCTGGTCACCACAGTGGGGGGTTAGGGCCTGTGCCGGCTGGCGACCGCCCTATGGGTACTCCATGACCCGTTCCACCCATCCGTGGGTGGAGAATAAAAAAAAATCGCGGTAATGAAGTGGTTAGAGCGCTCGACTCGGCAAGTGACAAAACCCACGTTAGAGCAAAGCGGAGCGTTAGGAAGGTCAACCAGCCTTAACTCCCCAGGTCCAACCTGTCTGTGTCCACCCGTTTTCAAATGGGAATTACAAACACGTACAATAATTAACCTCCAATTCCATAGAGAAAACAGCTTCTCTGCAAACATACAAAATCCTCAAAGCAATCTCCAATCTCCCCATATATGGGGTGTTTATAATAGCGAATAGGCTCTCTCATAGTAGGTGTTTAGGTTTGAAAAACCTGTCTGAACAAGGCGCGGGGGCAGACGGCGCGGCCTTTTGAGGAATTTGATTGTGGCGATTGGAATTAGGTGTTGGATAGCCTCTAATTAGGACATGCTATCAACATCTGGAAGAAGTCAGGTAATATGATTTTAATTGTATGTATTTACAATGGTTTTATCGTGGGGACCGCTGTGGCGTACCGATAGAATGCTCGACTCGGGAGGCGACGGATCTGCGCTCGGGATCACAGCGGGGCGATAGGAAGGGCATCCAGCCTTATATTCCCAGCGTCAAATCGTCTGTTTCCTCCCCCAGATTCGAACCAATAGTGACACGTAAAAACGAATGATGGAGATTTTTCGTCCTCAAAGACTTCTATTTTGATACATATATTTCTTTTCTTATAAGTCCCTTTTCTTCTCTTAGGTATTACCTTTCCAAGTATAAGATATTACAAAGTAACCAGTGTTATTTAAATGTAAATAGTTCAGAAATAATAATAATAATAATAATAATAATAATAATAATAATAATAATAATAATAATAATAATAATAATAATAATAATAACAACAATAACAATAATAATAATGATATTATTATTATTATTATTATTATTATTATTATTATTATTTTTATTATAACAGTTTATTTCACTTCAAGTGTAACAATGTCTCAATTCAGTGAGGGTTGGAACAAATAATAATAATAATAATAATAATAATAATAATAATAATAATAATAATAATAATAATAATAATAATAATCATAACAATAATAATAATAATAATAGTAATAATAATAATAAGTCAAAGTGTTGTCTTTGACTCGGCCACCCTCATAAGGGGGAGTATGGTTTTGGTATATGGATGGAATAATCATGCAAGGTGATATTGCTGGCTGTCGCAGCTGATTTTGCAATGTTGGAATAGGTTATAAAACTAAAACACAAAAGACAAAATAATACTTGAAGCGCCCAAAGGACACTCACAAGTCTGGTGGTTTTACATTCTCGGAATAAAGATGCTTTTAAATTAGCCAAATAATATAATTTATGAACTACTCAACTCGGGATATGATAGCGGGGCGCTAAGAGGACATCCAGCCTTAATTCCCCAGTTCTTACCTGTCTGAGTCTACCCTAGTGAAGCATAAAACGCAAAAATAAATTAAACAGTGCAGGAAACGACAGCCACATAAAACCACACGATCTAAATTAAAATTACTTCAACATTTATGTAATCTTAGTCAGCATTTCCTGCCAAACTTCAGAGAGAGAGAGAGAGAGAGAGAGAGAGAGAGAGAGAGAGAGAGAGGAGCGAGAGAGAGAGAGAGAGAGAGAGAGAGAGAGAGAGAGAGAGAGAGAGCGGAGAGAGAGAGAGAGAGAATGACGACATTTTTATCAAGGCAAAGTAGTGGTTTAATAGAGAGAGAGAGAGAGAGAGAGCGATGAGAGAGAGAGAGAGAGGAGGAGAGAGATGAGAGAGAAGTGAGAGAGGAGAGAGAGAGAGAACAAAATTAGGTGTGGACAAACCTGACTACATTGGAAAGGAGAAAGTGGTGATTGTGCACGTGTAGGCGGCGTCTAGAGGGTGTGTACCTTATCATGGCGATGGTGCACTTAATAAAATAATAATTGCAATGTGCAATTATAGGCAATTATACATAGAGAAACAAGGACCTTCTATGGCAAGACTATCGAAGAGGTTGTTATGATCTGCCTTCAACAAGATAAATTTTAACATACTATTATTAGGTAGTCTTTCGTTATATCTGTGTGTGTGTGTGTGTGTGTGTGTGTGTGTGTGTGTGTGTGTGTGTGTGTGTGTGTGTGTGTGTGTGTGTGTGTGTGCAAAAATACAGTAGTAGTAGTAGTTAAGAGCAGAATTTGGAAATAAGACCGAATCTAAAAGTTTAGTAATTATGAAAAATCAAGAAACGCACGTGTTCGTCAGTTGTCCAATTTGTTTCACAAAGTACCTTGAAAATGATTAGCTCTACCAGCTACCCATTCGACGTAGATAATGAAGTGGTTCCTTCAATTAATAGTCGTAGCAATAGTAGAGGAAGTTCCTAAAAGCAGAATTAGGATATAAGTATGAACGTTAAATATAATAAAAAGAAGGAAAGCGAGGTCTTGAACCTTCGTCTCAAAGAAAAAAAAAATCCATGCCGGCAATCAATTCCAGGTAGGATGATGAGGTAACTGTTTCAGGTAAAAAACAAAGTAAGAAGAGAGAGTTGTTTCGGTTTTACGTCACGGACTCCCTTTTCTACCAAGGGCTAGGACGGTTGCCTTCTTGCAAAGGACTTGCTTTGGCAGATGTAATCCTTACCCTGAGTGCATGGGTAAGATAGTACTCGCAGAAAACATTAAATCTGAAAAATGACGAAAATTAAATGCTTGAGGCAGTTTACTTTGTTTCACAAAGACCCCCCAAAAGTTATTAGTCATGCTGGATACCCATTCCAGCAAGAATGATGAGGTCCATTAAACAAATAAGTAGTAGTGGATCAATCCCAAGATAGACATCTCAAGTACCTATATATTAAATGAAACGCCTGCGAACAACCTCCATCCCAACTTAAGGGGGGTTTACACGGTCAAACGGTTCGTCGAACGCGGTTCGACAGACAAGTGTTTGAAGTGATGTTCGAACGTGTGAACGGGGTATTGTTCCGTGTTCGACAACCAAATACCCCGTTCACACGTTCGAACATCACTTCAAACACTTGTCTGTCGAACCGCGTTCGACGAACCGTTTGACCGTGTAAACCCCCCTTTAGGCGTATGGCAAGGAATTAAATTATAAAAACATGTTGAGTACAAAGTTTATTGTTCAGTTAGGTTAACCTAACCTACCTTTAAGCGCCTGTCTTTGCCTCAGTGGCAGATTCAGCACCTTAAAATAACATCAGGAGCTTATACTGGGATTGATCCGTCGTCGTCGTCGTAGTAGTAGTAGTACTTTAAAAATCTTAGTTCTTTAAAGAAGTAAGAAAAAGGTGCGTAATAACACCAATAGAAGTAGTGGTGGTGGTAGTAGTAGTAGTAGTAGTAGTAGTAGTAGTAGTAGTAGTAGTAGTAGTAGTAGTAATAATAATAATAATAATAATAATAATAATAATAATAATAATTATAGTAGTAGTAGTAGAACCTAAGAACACATTTCTCTGAGATAGAAAGAGGAAGATGCATAATAATCCCCACTAGAGTAGAGATATTAAATTCATAACCACAAGAGCATATTTACCCCTCCCCCATCTTGGTCACATGTGGTTCCAACCACGTTGGTCAACACATGTATGCGGAAATGGCAACACAATGCGTCATGCGCGGAGGTTTTTACGCATGAATACATGCAGGTGACTTTGAGGGACAGCGGCAATCATTGGAAACAGAATCTGCATTTCAGATCAAAACTTAGCACGAGGGTCTGCCCCTCTCTTTTTTTCTCTTACTTTATTTAATTTTCGTGCTTTTCCCTCCAATTCACTTATATCCTTAATTCCCTCCCCTTTTTTCCCTCCTATCCTATCCAATCCGAAAAAAAAGGGGGGACAGCGTTAGCGCATTGGTTAGAAAGAAATCCACTCGGGAAGTGATAGGCCCGCGATCGAACCCACCGCGGGGCATTATGAGCATCCATCCTTCATTCCCCAGCTCCACCATCTCGGTGTCAATCCCAATATGGAAATAAATAGTGACATATGAAGCGACAAAAAGCAACATACAGGTGGCATTTCAAGTGACTTTACATGTGGGAAATCAACAGCAAACGCACGCGCGTGCCACACACACACACACTACAATGCTTACTTTTCGACACATCGATTTTTGCGGAGTAACCTATACCTGACGAAAAAAAAAAAAAAAAGTCTTGAGTGAATGTCAGGTTACATAATGAAAGAGTGGACAGGGAACGATATATTGATATGGGAGGTTCCAAATCTAGATGTCACAGTTTAAAGCTTCTTAAGAAAACTTCATTGCAGGAAGTAGGGAAGCACCTTTTTATCCTAAGACTACTTTAAAAATGGAAGTCGCTAAGTGAGGAAACAGTAAATGCTAAATGCATTCTAAGTGTTAAGGAGCGAAATGATAAGTGTCAGACACTAAAAAATTAAACCCATCAGGAGACAGGGAATTACGGTCACAGGACCATTTCCAGTGAGCACAATTAGATAAATACCATTAGGATATTACAACACAATATTTGACAACAGTTACTTTTGGACACAGATTTGTGTACACTAACCTAATCTTACGTTTCATGAGAAGTTAAGAATACACGTTAGGTTAGGTTTGGCTAGTCTATGGTCCGATTTCTTAAACAGTGTAAACCTAGGATTGTTAGTTGGTTAGACACAAATGGATTTCATAAACGCATCTGACGCGGTTCTGTGTATGGCTAGGATCCCATACGAGATCCTAGCCATACAACCGCGTCAGATGCGTTTATGAATCCATTTCTGTGTCTAACCAACTAACAATCCTAGGTTTACGCTTTTTAAGAAATTGGGCCTATGAGAATCATCCTTACCAATCTTTTTTAAAAGAATTATTAATAGAAATTGGGCCTATAAGAATCATCCTTACCAATCTTTTTTTAAATAATTATTAATAGAAATTCGTTGCTATAGTAATCACCGTGGCTCAAGGGGTAGCGTCCGCAACTCTGAGACGTCAGGTCAAGGGTTCGCGCCCCGTCACGCTCTGAGGTTAGCAAGGGCATGCACTCAGGGTAACGATTACATCTGCCAAAACAAATCCTTCGCAAGAAGGCAACCGTCCTAGCCCTTAGTAGAAAAGGGAGTCCGTGACAAAACAGGAACTATAAATTCGTTGCTATCATGTTCTGAAGGAGGGCCCAAGCTTAAAAAAAGTTTCAACACTAGCCTAGTACATCTAATGGTGTACTCAATATCTTTAATTATTGGAATTAAAAAATAAATAAATAAAGTGCTTGCAAAATATTATTGGAGAACACTGGTTGGTGCCTTGAGACAGTGCCAAGAACAAAAACTGCAACAGCAATAGTAATATAATACACATACTGAAACCAGTGCCAACAGAGATATAATAACAACAACAACAATAATAATAATAATAATAATAATAATAATAATAATAATAATAATAATAATAATAATAATAATGTTCCGGTTTTACATCAGGAACTCCTTTTTTTACCAATGGCTAAGACGACTGCCTTCTTGCGAAGGACTTGTATTGGCAGATGTAATCGTTACCCTGAGTGCATGCCCTTGCTAACCTCAGACCGTGACGAGGCGCGAACCCTCGACTTGACGCCTCAGAGTCGCAGACGCTACCGCTTGAGCCACGGTGACTATAATAATAATAATAATAATAATAATAATAATAATAATAATAATGGAAAAAGATGCAGAAGAAAAAGAAGAAGAATAATTTATAGTGTCTAAATTGACTTTCTTTACTAGTCTGCCAGACTTTAAAACATATTTTCTAAATTAACCATAAAATACGTGCTTCTATATATATCATAATGTTATGAAATAACTACATATGACTTCTGTATTCCTAAATATAAATAGAGCTACATAAATAACACAAAAGACCCTAAACGCATCTAGACTGCATCCTAATAGATTTTGATCCCACTGATACGAAGTAAACAAATTCCCTTAGAATACCAAATCCGCTTTAAACCAGATAACGCCAGTCGGTTCCGTAACAGCAATTACTTAATCAGAATTTCCGTAAGACTTAGGGGGGGGGGGAGAAAATCCCCACCAAGCGCGTGCCTCTGGTGGGAAATGAGGTAAGCCCTCTGCATAGGACCACTCCACGTTCTATGTCAGTATTAAACCCCATTAGAAAATGGACACTGCAGATTATTAAGGTTGGATGCCCCTTTTAACGCCCCACGGAGGGTTCGATCGCGGGTCTGTCAACTCCCAAATCAGTACTCTTAATCATTCGACTAGCGTGGTCTTTCCTGGCTTCTGTTATGGTCCACAACTTTTTATTATATGTATTCGAAGTACTTTGGACTGTTTTTTCTGTATCGTTTTCCTTTGTGTGATATTACCTCATCTCTGCCTTGTCCTTAACCTTTTTCTTTTCCTTCGTGCTGGGAGTTACTCCTGAACTATAAACTAAGGAGTCGTAAACCCTGACAGAAGGCAGGATGGACTTAGCAAGCCAATGGTGGATAATTAAAGCTCAGGAAACGTAGTCAAATGATCCATGAAGGAGGGACTGTCAACTGACAGGCTAATCTACCCAGGTGTATGGTAAGAGTGAGGAAGTATCGATAGGGTGACATTCCCTTCAAAGGTATTCATCATGTACACCCTGTATTAGTTAATATACATGACGATAGTGTATTGGATTTCATTATACAATAGTCAATATTTAAATTTGTAAATGTGAAAACTGCTGCATATGAACTTTTGGTCTTGGACAAACGAGATATCTTTTCTTATTTCCAGATCAGAAAATAATCTTGTACTTATGTCCAAAACCAACAGAATCTTTTTTTTTTTTTTTAGTTCCTTGAGTTTCGTATCATCAATTGTCTTGAATCTAATGATTTAAAATATAATTTTTTACTTAAAATCACGACTATAGAAGATTGTGAACGTATCGCTTTTTTTTTAAAGCCTAAACAACAGAATATGTCTCGTTTCCCAAAGATAGAGGCATAAACCCAGGCACTATAAGGTATCTTAAATTGTGTTCCCAAAGTCCATATTCTGTCTTAGTACACGAGGACTGGAGACGAATTTCGTATTACCAAATGTCTTACATATTTCTGTCTCAGTATATGAGGATCAAGACTGAATTCGTATTATCAACTGTCTTAATTCTAAGTTAAAAAGGAATAGGATCTCTTATTTTCTGAGGATTGAAGACAAGCTTGTATTTCCATCTGTTAAATTCATATAAAAAATTAAAAAGAATTTTCGCCTTAAAAACAAGAATATTGAACAGAGATCTTGAATTATATGTATATATATATATATATATATATATATATATATATATATATATATATATATATATATATATATATATATATATATATATATATATATACATTGTCTAAACAATATATATGTGAGGATTGAAGACTAATTTCGTATTTGGCATCTGTGTTACATTTTGTCGAAAAACAATAGGATCTTTGTCTCATTTCCCAAATATGGAAACTCATTTCAGATAATCAACTGCGTTTAATTTTAGCTTAATCAACAGGATATGTGCCAGTATATGAGGATATAAGACTAATTTCGGATCGAAACTAATTTCGTATTATCAACGGTCTACTCTGGGAAAAAAAAAATAGGTGCCTCAGAATATGAGAATCGAAAACTAATTTCATACATTGTCATATGTCGTGATGTTTACGTCCAAATCTCACGAAATCGCTACGCATGAGGGTTCTCATTCGATGAGTGACCTTGGCGTGGCACCAAAGTGCTATACTATGCTAGTTTCCCGGAATGTATTGACTCACTCGAAACGACCCTTCTGGGGATGAGTCATACCAACCACTCACGCACATTATCACTCACTCACTCACTCATACACTCGCTTTATTTAAGAGATGACTCATTCATCAGCTACCTCCCTCTCACTTTTTTTTTTTTTTGTACTTTTAACAATGACTGTTAGAAACTTTATCGTCCCCTAAAAATAATAAATATTAAGTTTTTTTTTTTCTCCTATAACAAGTTTTTTTTTTAACTGAATAAAAAAAAATTACCAACTGTGCGCCCATAAATATAACAAAATTACATTAATAGAACAGGCAAAACTTCATGTGTCTCAATATGTCAACTAAACACGTGGGGACAATATCTCTGTAACGAGGACAAAACTACTGTTTTGGATGTCCGAGATATGTCTGGATGGTACAATGAAGTGCAAGTTATCGCTTCCATTTGAAACAAACTGTGATAAAAACCCTCTCAGATTATTTAATGAACTGAAAAAATAGTAGTGTAAATGTGTTTTGCGCTGTGAACTTACTGTGGTTAAACCTTTCTTCAGATTATAAAAAGGCATTACAAAGTTGTTGAGTGCATATCTCAATAGCGAAGACAACGGACTGATATGACTAACCATTTCGGACATTCTGAGCTCTGTCTGAATGGTACAGTACACATTAGCCAATCTTTTTTTTCCATCCCACTAAGAGCATAGTGCAATAATGCTCTTAATGTGCTGAAAAGAAGAGCAGAATTTCAATACCGAACACAAAGTCATGACTAACAGGATGAGACGCTCTGAGTTCTGTCTGAATGGTACTGTACACAATCGACTCTCTCTCTCTCTCTCTCTCTCTCTCCCACCTGTGGTTAAAGTCCTCAAATGCAATGGCAAAACTTATGGTTTAAAAAAAAAAATCATTTCCAGAAAAAAGCGGAACCTGACCACAGTTTTGGAAATTCTGAGCTCTGTCTGAATAGCGCAGTACACACTAGTTAATAAGTCTCGCAATAATATCAAAAAACTAATCTAAACCCTTTAATTTCGAAGACAAAGGCAGTCCCTGTCCACAGTTTCGAACATTCTGAACTCAGTCTGAATGGAACCGTACACACTTGCTAATATTTTCTGTTGTAAAATGAAAAACATAACCAAGCCATCTCAATAACGATGACAAAGGCGGGATTTGCCCATAGTTTCGGACATTCCGAACTCTCTTTGAATGGCTGAATGGTACAGTACACACTAGCTAAATGTCTTCTGTAGTATTATGAAAAACGTAGACTAATGCTCTAAATATCGAAGACAAAGACGAGTCCGTCCCACAGTTTCGGACATTCTGAACCCTGAATAGTGTAGTACACACTACCTATAATATCTATTGTAATAACATGAAAAAAAAAAAAAACATTTATTTCCATTTTTGTACAATGGTTATTCGAAGACAAACAAACGGGACCTGCCCACAGTTTCGGACGCTTTGAGCTCAGCCTGAATGGTACAGTACACACTAGATCTGTAGTAATCTGATATAGCATATCCTTTTCCACTTTGAGCAACACTTGTGATATTCTCGTAACTCAGCTTATGTTCTCTCGTGTGGGCGTTATGCGTACTATTGTAAAATGATGAATGACAGTTTTTACGCTACGTTATGGTCCATAAACAATAAGCGAGATCGATGGGTCTGTAGTAATTTAAGACCAAAGTGGATCTTGTAAAAATAACTAACCCTCAGAACCCTGTGTACTGTTAGGTTAGGTATATTATGTGGTTAGGAAAGGTGACGGCTTGTTTAGAGTGCAGGTACACCTACATCGGACGGTCTACTTCAGTATCTGTATTCTATCACAATACCCTACCATTACATAACCTAACCATCACTGCATGATGACTAATAAATATGAAAATAAACTAGACCTCTACTTATCTGTATACATGGGGACGTCATTCTGTATTAAATGAGTTGGCAGAGACAAAGACTAACTTTGAACAGTGCAAGAGGAGAAAAAAAAATATACACAGTCCTCTTGCAACCAATCATCCGTTTAATTCTCGATTATATTAATCTAACCTAACCTAACCTAACAAAACGACCAGGCAAAGACAGTTCCTCCTTTCTCTGCTGGGAAGAATTATCTTCATTGAAACCTATAAAATCAAAACCCTCCATAAACGAAGAGAGAGAAACAAAACACGGGAAGTTGTACCTTTCGCTCAAATAGGCTATACAAATGCACCAACAAATACGTCTAACAAAAGCAGTCGCTCCCATGTGCCTTGCATGATTTGCTGACGTCACACGCTATTTTTTGCGTTTTAACAGCTGTCTACGCAGTCAACTGACAGCCTTTTTACCACGAACAGACAAACACTCTTCATCGCTTCAATGGATAACTGAAGTTAAGGAAATTGATATATGGCTATAACACAATACTCGAAGCGAAAGATATATGTATGACTCAAAAGGAAAATAATTGAAAAATATAAATTGTAAAGTGGGATAAAATAAATTAAACTCAAATAAATAAGATTAAAGACAAAAAAAAACATATATAAGATATAGTATGAGAAATAAAACAATAGTTAAAAGACTAAAGATGATACATATAAAACGAGAAAAAGTAAATACACATTAAGGCCTATGATAAGAAAAATTTATACATATCTTCCTCAAGATGAGAAGTATTGATACATATGTAACTAAAGACGATGTATATTTGTACTCGAGAAAAAATATATTTATATGAAGGTTCATAAAGAAATAAAATGTAATACATATGAAGAGTCAAAATGAGAAAAAATTTATACATATAAAATTCAAGATGAAAAAAGACATAATACATATTACTAAAGAAAAATAAGAGAAAAATGACGTGTATAAGATTCAAGCTGAGATAAATTAATACATAGTAGACTCAATGAGAGAAAAACTGATACATATAAGATTCAAGACGAGAAAAGTATATATATACACATGAAGGCCCAAGGAGAAAAAACTGAGACATAGGACGCACGAATATACGAAGTTAGGTGAGAACAAATTGATACATATGAGATTCAATATGAGAAAAAAAAAACACGCATATATATATATATATATATATATATATATATATATATATATATATATATATTATATATATATATATATATATATATATAACGAATATAACGCATCAAATATGAGTTACTAGACAAAATTTCATACATATGACCAAAGTGACAAAACCTGATACATATAAGACTCAAAAAGGCAAAAATATATACATAGAAGACTCATGATGAGAAAACTCATACATACATACAGTGCAAACCTGTATGATTATACATCATTGTAATAAATAACAGAGCTACAGTGTTGTTCTGCAATAACCTCCGATATGAATAACATCTAAGTCATTAATATATTAGTATTTATTATCATATTTACAGACTGTATTAGCTGCACTAGATGGCAAAAGAAATGTGCACAGACTACTGACTTGCCCTTAATGTTCATCTTTTGACTACTAAAAATATAATATTGATTAAAGAAGCGTTTCATTCAGCACGTATATAAACCATGACAATAAACATTAAGTTACTGGTTAGAACTAGTTATGTGTCATACTCAAATCTGCACAAAAGACTCTTGACATCTTTTTATTTTTTTTATATTTCGTGAATGTTGCGAGACGAGAAATTTTTTTTTAATCGAAAACTAGCGTGTAAAGATACTACTGCACTACTAACCTCACACACTCATGGGTATAATTACAAAAGTCTACGTTTACTTAAATAAAGCTTAAGGGGGGAGGTCATTTTTGCAATTTGCCGAAGCCTGAAAGTATGATGATACTGTTCCACCATTAAACAACACAGTTAAGGCTGTATAGCCTATACTAAGCTTACTGTTTTGACAAGTGATACCACATGAGGTAAGATGTTAGACCTATCTTATTATGCCTTCTTTTGGTGCCCGGGCCCGATGAGGATAAGTTTCTTTGTTCATCGCGTTGTCAGACTCATAAAACAAGTGGCTCTGGTGAAGATAAATTGTACAAGTCACAACTGGACCTACTGGGTGAACGCCTGCCACTATATCTACTGTGTGATGCCGGAGGGTGCAAGCTCGTAGAATATAATAATATCAAGCAAGCCACCAGTGGAGCACGCCAGCTCAATTCATTCCCGGTCCCAAGGCGGATCAATGGAGAGGATAATTGACAACGGCATGCATACGGCAAAATAAAAAGTTGAACCAAAACCTAAACTAGTAGGAGGTTAGTAAGATACAGCGACACCATATGAATACAGGAAAAGATGGCAATAAAAAAAAAAATAATATTTAAGAATAGTTCAAGTCCACTGCGAGGCGTTATGAAAAGCATCCAGCCGTTTTTCCCCAGCTCCAACCTTTGCGTGTCCACCCCATCCAAAAGGGACTATTGTTAGTTTTGTCTCATCTTACGGCCGGATGTCCTTCATGACACCAACTCTACCCAATGATTTGGATTTGTAATCGGCACTGCTTTGCCTTGGCATGCTCTTCCCAATGGCACTATTATCATTAAAATATGATATATAAAGAAAATGTACATAATAGGCTATTGATACGATCGAAGAACTAAAACAACGAGAGAGAGAGAGAGAGAGAGAGAGAGAGAGAGAGAGAGAGAGAGAGAGAGAGAGAGAGAGACTAATGTAAAAACATGAAATTTATGATTGATTACTGAACCGGACTGATTTAATCTCGAACAAATATATATTCTCTCTCTCTCTCTCTCTCTCTCTCTCTCTCTCTTTCTCTCTCTCTCTCTCTCTCTCTCTCTCTCTCTCTCTCTCTCTCTCTCTCTCTCTCTCTCTCTCTATATATATATATATATATATATATATATATATATATATATATATATATATATATATATATATATATATATATAATCTTAAATCATTTACAAATCTCTGATTCACCAAGGCAATTTTGTAAAACTTTTTGTTCTGTAATTATTTTTCTTGCAGATACTAGAGTATTTATAAAATAAAAATAATAGACTTATAATATATATATATATATATATATATATATATATATATATATATATATATATATATATATATATATATATATATATATATATATGTGTGTGTGTGTGTGTGTGTGTGTGTGTGTGTAAAATGCAGTTTGCATACAGATAAACAATTCTACAAGTAAAAAATAACAAAGATATACAAAATAAACCAGCAAACATGGAAATAAGAACCTATGTAAACAACTAAAGAAACATCAATTCAGGCAAATTAGGACAAAGTAAAACAAGTAAACAATGAATAACCAAAGAAGAATAAATGTAAACAAATTAATATATCACAACAATACAAGTATATGAGAATACAGGTAAACAAATAAATATTAAACCGCTCTATCAGTAAATAGGAACATAGCTTAACAAATACACAAACCACCATGCAAACAATTATGGACGCAGGTCAACAAATAAACAAACAACTTTACAAAACAAATAAGAATACATATGATCAAGAAGAAAACACCAACTTATCATTTAGAAAGAGACAAATATACTTCGAGTGAAAACTAAAAGATGAGAATCATTAAATGAAAGAAAACTTCGAAGACAATGTTACCAAGTCACCGAAATGGGATAATTGGGCGATGGCGTATGGGCGCCATCCGTTTTGTAATGATAGGTTAGGTTAAGCTTTCAAAATAGAAAAAAATATTCTTGGCGCCAGAACGTCCGTCGACTAAAGGGTTGTCGCCAAAATGGGTTTGGCGCCCAAACAGCAAGAGCCAAAAGGGTTGAAACGAAATGTACCACACCCTCATATTACTGTCTATGACAGCTAAAAGTACGTAATGTTGACGTTTCGTATGTGAAAATTGAGTTAAGATAGCAAAAGACTAACACAACAGTTAGAGAGCTTCTTACTTGGTGCTAGGTTTGATTCACGAACCTCCCAAGAAATACTTCATATAGTTCGGCAAAATTGCTTTTATTAGACCACATCACTTCTGTTGTAATATTTAATGGTCCATATAAATTATTAATACTACAATGATAGAGCAGATGTGCTATATGAAGTTAAGAGATAAGTAAGAGTTAGAAAGATATTAGCATATATCAGATAACGCATCAAATATGAGTTATTAGAGACAAAGTAGCATGAAGTTAGGCTATATATGACAGAAAAAACTAATTGTAAAACAGACGTAACTCTCAAGTATAACAGAGAAAATGCAATATCAGCAAGACAAAGCATGAGTAAAAATACAAATATATAGAAACAGAAAAAAAAGGAACTAGACATATAAAAGACAATAATATACACTATGCATTCAACATCAAGAAAAATCTTATATCTTTCTATCATTTATGCTTTGCATTAATAACCAGAGTAGATTGGAAATAAATTTAATTCACTTGAATGCCAAGTATTCAAACCACATCCAACTTCAAGAAAAGAAGACTTGTGGCACTATTACTTAACGCCCAAGGCCAATGGGAACGCAAGGTTGCACCCATTTAACTTCTCATCTCCCCTCCCTCCAACCATCCTTTGCAGTTAAGTACGTGGTTAAGAATGGCACCAAGTGTATGCACCAAATATGAAGAGTGGGTGGTCTGTGTTAGATAGGCATCTTGGATCTTGTAAAAATGAATAACCCCACAGAACCCCATGCAAAATTAAATAACTCCGTTGAGTTAGGTTAAGTTGGGTTGGGTTAGGTTGAGCTAGGTTGGGTTGGTATGTGTTAGGTTAGGTTGTTAAGTTAGGTGTCTTACCTTGAATATATAAATAACCTTAATTCACCCCGGAATTATTCTGCATTACAAGATCCAACATCTTTACTGGAGAGAGAAGAGCATTAGGGATATCATGAGGGAAAGTGTGCAGTCATAGCATCTGCCAACTCAAAAAGGGTTGGGGGAGTACATCAAATGATAAGAGTAGAACTGATAAGCAACAGTAGGGAAAATAACATGAAGTGTGTGTTGTGTTTATACATTTGTTGATTTTTTTATCTAATTCAAGTTCTAACACAATGGGCGTATGAGAGAGAGAGAGAGAGAGAGAGAGAGAGAGAGAGAGAGAGAGAGAGAGAGAGAGAGAGAGAGAGAGAGAGAGAGAGAGAGAGAGATTTACTCACCGGCCCTAATTTCCTGCAAAAAAGGATAAATACCTTCATTAACCAAGAAGAACATGTCTTTGCCAACGCAACTTTGGCGTAAGTCAAGCAAAGAACGCCAGAACTAAATAGGTAAATTTATAAATAAATAAAAACTTACGCAGGAAATGCTATTCCCAATCGCTTCCATATTTGGAGAAAACGAACAAAATACTTTTTTTTTTTCGAATAACACTAAAAACAGGTGAATGGTTCAATGAAACAAAATTGGCAGGTATCTCCATATCACCCCTGGGTTTAGGGGAGTACCATGGGAGAAGGGGAGGGTTGGGGGGAAAGAGACCGCTAGAGAAGGATTGAATGTGGGTGGAGCAAGGTTTGATGTGGGTGGGACAGGATTTTCATGTAATGGTGAACGGAACGGGGGCGTGGGCTGGGAAAGGGGAACTGACGGTATTTTAAACACAGTGAGAGCATGAGCTTCACCATTTTTAAACCCATCCCTTGACTTTCTCTCTTCCTTCCTTTCCACTGCATAATTAAGACCCATGAGAATATATTCCAAAGGCGTTGGACATGGGGTTTTGTGCAGGTTAAATGAAGCCGAACATGGGCAGGACGTGAAAGGGGGACACATGATGATGATGATGATGTGGGCGACAGAGAAAAGTGCATCACTCACTGTGGGCGGTGCCTCTATAGCTTTTGGGTTAAGGTTCCCACCTAATATCAACACACACGCCCTAATCGCATTCCTTCGTCCAAACACCGTGTGGAATTATTTTGTGTAGGTTCAATAAAAATTACCGGTAAATGTTTACTTTCACACCCCATACAAGTGAAATGAAAATACGAAATACTGAAACTATAACTATAAAACTACTGTTTCAATTACCAACTTGTTCCGGTTTTACGTCACGGACTCCCTTTTCTACCAAGGGCTAGGACGGTTGCCTTCTTGCGAAGGACTTGTTTTGGCAGATGTAATCGTTACCCTGAGTGCCAACGGGTTCCCTAAATGGGGGAGAACTAACCAAACCAAACCTCTGTAGATATATTGTTAAAGGTTGTGATCTAATTAAAAATTTACCAGTAAATGTTTACTTTCACAAACACCCCAACGAGTGTACTGAAAATGCGAAATATTGGAAAAATATATGGAAAAAAAACTATCATATCAGTTATCAAATGGGTCCTTAACTAAGGGATGAACTAACCTAACCAAACCAAACTTGCCAAACCCAATATAGTAAATTTCATAATATTTCATAACTGGGGATGTAAAAGTTAAAAATCTATCCAAATACCAAAATTAATATATAGAAATTATTAATAATCAAATTTTGTTGAAAATCGAGACGATCATACAAACAAATATGAAAATATATGAAAAAAAAGACAACATTAAATTCAACTATTCAGACAGAGTGAATAGTCAATTTGAAATCAGTGTCTAAACTTATGTAAAATGGTTCTAAATAACTACAAATGTCAATACTCAACCTGTAAGGAAAATACATGCGTATCATAATACCAGAAATAATATTGAAAATATAATAAGCTGAACAGTCACTTTAAAAAGAAATACACTGGGAAAAGACATTGAATAAATATGCTAATAAAAAAATATAAAAAAATCAAGACTCAATATGTTCGAATCATTAAAAAAAAAATGCATATATTATTTCTGAACAGTATCATTGTTAAAATAAAGAAAAGAAGACGCCCAATTCCCCCCCCCCCAGCTAAGTACACAAGGGTGGCCATAAATGTAGCCTAGGAACTAAGGTACCAGGATTTTGTATACCCTATTCAACACCCTTTTCCTTGTCATTTTTGTGCTTTGAATAATAATAATAATAATAATAATAATAATAATAATAATAATAATAATAATAATAAATTATCATTATTATTTATAAACAATGACCCAATCCCCCCTGTATGGGGGTAGCCGAGCCAAAGAACACATTCACCAAAAGCCAAAACACTCCTCGATCATTCCTCTTAGCTCTTAGAGGCTAAATGGTTGCCACAATTCCATCCCACCACCACTTTAATGGGGTCACCAGCAGGGTAGGAGGGGAAGGATATTCTGCCTTGAGGCAAGACAGCCGCAACAGGTTTACCCTTACAGCTTCATCTCATGATGTGAAGCATTAAAAAAAAAATAGTAAAGCAAGGAGTACAAACGTTAGAAAATCTGCAAAATAACGGAACTGTAAATTATACAGTAGAAAAAAAATCACCGGACGCTTGCAAGCATATAATCATGGTGACAATGATAACTTTAAACTGAAAAAAATCAACAACAAATGGGGCTCCGAATTAAATATAACACCGATAAAGCCAAAGTTGATCTACGTCCTACTTTACATCAATCTTACAAAGTGAAATAAATGAATAAATAAACATTATATATATATATATATATATATATATATATATATATATATATATATATATATATTAATAAAATGGCCAGGAGATTTCGTCATTGTCATGAGAGAAATGAGGTAGTCCACGCTCCTGAGTCACTCAGGTATGCAAGGGCCGGGAGATAACGGTTGAATCTGTTGTGGTTTTGTGCATGACGTTCAATGAAATGGAAAATAATCTTACATTTATAATACAGAAAAACATGATGAAATGCAGATTATTCCTGCACTGCTTCACATTTACCTGTAGACCAGCTTTAGAAGAGTAAATTATTACAGGCACCAAATAACACCGAATATTCCTCGTTATTCGTTACACATGTCTTATTATCCCTTCACATCTGGCAAGTCACAATACTCCCCATCTGTTTCTCTTTATGTTTTCTTCATGCCCAGCCAGATGAGGATAGATTTTTTTTTTTTTTTTTGCCAGTCCTGGTGTCATAATCATAAATAAAAATAAGCCAATTAAGTCACAGGAAAAGTCTAACCTAACTTAGCCTAACCTAGTCTAACCATTGTTTAACTGTGAGTCTATTACTGGCCACGAAACAAGTCTTGGGTGTAATTAAACGCTAAAAAGCTAGGGAATATTGGATAATCAAACATGAAATTAGGTTAAGATTCGCTTTATGCACCCCTTCCATAGCCTACCCGAGAAATCAGCGTTACCGAAACTTCATGAAATGTTCCGCACTAATGTATTAACACCCTAATTCACCATATTTAAAAGGTAGGTAAGGCTTCAAAATTGAGTTAGGTTAGGTTATGTAAAGTACTAACCGCCGCCCATCAAGTCGGCCATAACAAAAACATGGTGACTGCCGACAAAAATAATCAGATTAAATAAAAACACATCAAATCCTATAGGAAAAAGTTTAGTCCAAAAACTGAAAGGTGCATAAAACGAAGCTAAGCCTACAGTTTTGTTACGACGCTAAGAGCCTATCAATAACTACATGCAGATCAGCCTCTGATGGGTAAAGATTAAAGGTATCAATACCAGTAATACATGATTGGTATTACTGGTAATATATATATATATATATATATATATATATATATATATATATATATATATATATATATATATATATATATATATATATATATATATATATATATATATATATATATATATGAAAATAATACTGTGCATTAATATACATAATATTCTACATTAATAATAATAATAATAATAATAATAATTATAATAATAATGGACTGTAACTACTGAACACCCTCAACGTCCTTGCAACCCGCATCCCTTGTTAACCATGGTCTTACCCAACTTGCAACTCAACCTTGACTGGAAGGCAGAATGCATAATGGTTACTACACAATTTTCTACAATAGTAGCACGTAAGAATGAATACCTAATGTGAAAACAAGAAGTTACTGGCCAGGTTTAAGTGACGCCGGGACAAGCACTGAAAAGTGCCCTCAAAGGACCCGGACACTATAAATATGAGACCGCAAGAATAGTGCTTACGATATTTTAAGATCGACTTTTTTTATTGAGTTAATACTTTTAATAAGCAAAATAATCACATCTGACACTATAGTCACAAGGTTTCAAAATGATATCAGTGACACGTATCCTAGGGACACAAAGCAAATCCTAACCTATAGCCACAATTTAGCAGAAAACCAGGTTCTGTCTCAATTAAATATACAATAACGAAAACATACACAAATACTGAGTACAAAGAAGTAAGCTTTATACCACAAATTAGAAAGAGAATGGATACACTATAGAAGTACTGTAAACTGATAGTATGTTACTGCCTAGGATCCCATTCAGAGATAACAAATGTTTATCGATATAAATTCCATGGAATATAAATTACATAAATACCAAATAATGCTATATTGTATCTGAGATCTCAATTATATTTTGCTCTCATTTTAATACAGCGCAGAGTTCGTCCTTGTGCTCATAATTGGCCTATGTCCATTTCCAGAATTGGACAGGTACGGCACAAGCTCTCTAAACTTCGTGCAGCTATTCCTTAAAATGGGGTTGGGATTAAAATAAAAAAAATTAAAGAGGGAGGGGGGTATACCACGAGGTATGTAGTATTACAAAGTAATGGAACAGTCTCTCATGAATTGAAAAAAGGAAGCAAAGTGTCTTTTCACATAATATAATCAAACAAATATGCACCAAATATTCAATATAAAACTAAGTAAATAAATAAAGGGTTGATAAAGTATTACGCTCAATGAAAGACAATAATAAAAAGACCGTTTTAACTAGGATGAGAATATAGCAGGTATGTAATCTAAGATAACCTACTCAATACGCTGGACACATGATGACGTATTGAGAGTATCAGCAGATACCTTAGCACCTGCCTCCCATCCATGTTTCGAACACAATTCTTCCACAGTGATTGCACTGCTTCTCTTCTCTAAATTCTCTCGGGAATGAGAAACTTCAACGTGGTATCTCAGCACATCATGACTGAATATTGTTACAAGTTATTTCCATGAAAGTTTGGTCTGTTTGTCTTTTCTAGATTTTCTTGGGAATGAAAGAGATATTTTGTGGTGTCTTGAACACAACATGATAGAATAATGCGCTATACGTATTAAAGGTACCTCACACAGCTTCCATATTTAAAAGAGGATAAATATCTATAAATACGGAATGGGATAATTGACCGAGGCCGTTGGGGGCTCAAGCTTTCGCGCCATTCGTGGTTAAGATAGGTTAGGTCAGGTTAAAGTAGGTATGGTTCTCAAAATATAAATAATTTTCCTAATACCAGAACGTCCGTCGTTATATGAATTATCACCAAAATGGGGTTAGCGTCCAAACAGCCGACGCCAAAACGGCTGCACCGAAATATACCAAACCCTTAAATCTGGTCCAAATCTCTTTGTCTATTAATTCCAATGTATCCACAACAAAGTCTGGGAAGATCCGACAATTTATTCTCAAAAGAACTCCCATCTGTCAGTTCAATCACCGGACTAATACCACCCAATACCGCGTACACCACAGACAGTCTCTTGAGAAGTTTGAAATTATTTACTCATTTAATTCATACTGACAAACTTTTCAGCATTGTTTTACCGTTATCATCTTCACCGGTATAAAATATATAAATAAATTTAGAACTCGCTAAAAGCATTCGCAACATTAAATGTAATTACTTACGTGAAATAAGAAAAACGTACAATATGAGAATTTGATGCGTCTTCCAAGCACGGTAATACCATCATACTCGAATTAAAATAAATTATCAATAAATATTAAAGCTAACATGAAAACATGATAATCAGATAAAGAAATAAGTAACGCACTGATAGAATTAATAGCATTCTTTAAGAACAGTTTCCATAATTCATATTTTAATTTCCTACCAATAGCAGCAAGTACGACCTGTACAAGATGAAGAGGGACCACAAACGATGAATTAATTAGTTTGCAATATGGCGATGAAAACTGTAAACTCACCTCATTTTGACATTCAAGGTCCATCTGCAACGTATTTCCGATATGTTTTACAGCATGATGCAAACAAACAAACAAACATTTATTTCCATTTTTGTACAATGGTTATTCTTCTACAATAATTGAACTAATAAGTAAGAGGGTAATACATGCAGTTAAATTTAATGCATGTAGCTTCATGTACGCGCCTATCTGGCAAGTTTTACGAAAACTTAGTCCTTTTGTTAAAAAAAATTGCTTAAGTGTTACCTGGTACATAAACTTAATTTACGCTACAGTGCGAAATAAATTAAACAAATCCTCTATATTTGTACATATAGACTCACCTCATCACATGTGGGGATTCTCCCAGCACATATGCTCCCGCTGTCACGTGATGAGAATCCGACCATCAACTCAACAACCGGTGAGCGGGAGTAGGCTACTTACACACATGTCTGTATACATAAGCCTAACGGCAAACACCATATTAACCTCAAGTGAAACCTGAAATTACAGTTAAAATAATTATATATTACATTACATTAACCAGAAGGAATGAAGTAAATCACGGAAATAACTTATATATCATTTTATATATAGAAACAGCTCAGCTTAGTAACTTAAATTTTTAAAAACTATCTATCCCTTGTAATGTCCTGAATAAATTTTATTGCGAGCAAAAATTATTTTAATCATTCAAGTGTCTAAATGTTAATTCACCAGCCTTTGTCCAGCATTATAAAATATAATAACAACACTCATATAGCCTATATTATGCCGCATTAGAGTGAATTATTTTCTGGTGTTTGAAAGCTATTTCCTGTGCTAGATTTCTTAAGGATAAGCTGTGCACATGACTGTGAATATTATTTTTAGTATATTTAAGCAAATTAATATAATAATAATAATAATAATAATAATAATAATAATAACAATAATAATAATAACAGTCCAAGACAACAAGTTCTAGTACACAGAGATAAAACATTGCAAAGGAATGTACACAAGTGTACCATGAAAATGTACATGTACCAGAGGCGATTTCTCTGGCGTTGCACAAGGTGTGCAAGTTGGTTACCCCGAGTCGGCATTGTCTGGTCCACGGGCGTGACGAAACGAGCCACCAAAAGCAGTTAACCTCCAAAAATAGTCACTATTAACAGAGGGCTAAGGGCTATTGTTGGTCATTATGAACTTCACTAGCTACTTACTGATTCGAGTATCCACGCATGAATGAAACCCTGAGAATCTGTCTTCTCAAAAACTGTTAATTAATTAGACAAACACAGATTGATTTATTGAATATGACCACAGTTGGTCGGTATACAAAATAAAATTCGACCATATATACAATAAGACCGACAGATTGGAAATCTCGACTGATTTCGTTCTCTCTCTCTCTCTCTCTCTCTCTCTCTCTCTCTCTCTCTCTCTCTCTTATATATATATATATATATATATATATATATATATATATATATATATATATATATATATATATATATATATATATATATATATACGAACTCAACATGCAAACTATCTCCAATAATGAGCGTGCTTAAAAATAGCCAATAACTGAGGTCTGGCCGATTTGAAAAGTGCGTTGGCCGACCGGATGTCTAAAGGATGAGTCTGCAAATACGGTACATGACCATGTCACATTCCTTTACCATCTTTCTCCTTTTACCTCCTCTCCAATTTATTCTCCCCCACCAACACTACTCATTTTTTTTTTCATTCAAACAAACCTGTTTAGGCCAGTGTCCAATACACTAATAATATTTACGTCTCGACTGGGAACACGAGTCAGCTTATTACTGCTCAGACGTGTGTTCCCGTTATCAGAGGTAGACTTATAATGCCTGCGATTCGTTATATTTGCATTATAAGACGATAATCACAACAGGGTTCCCTATTTATTCTCAAAATCATACTAAAATTAGGACATATAACTTTTTAGGATCAACTGAAAAATCTCCTCCCCCCAGAGTACCCAACTAGAGAATCCTCCCAACTGAGATCAACTGAAGAATCCCCCCCAGTGCCCGGCGAAACAATTTCAGGGAGAAACTAGAGATGGGGAGTGTTGTGACATGTCAGATGGGAAGGGCTGAAGGGATGTGTAAGGTTAGGTTGGGTTAGGTTAGGTTTGATTAGGTCTGTCTGTTTATCTACCTTGGAATATATGGATGGATGGATGAATTTCAATTACGAAATAAAAGACCTAACCCAACCTAACCTAACCAAACCTAAACAGACAGACAGTACTGAAGAATTCCCCCCTAGCTCAGATCAACTGAAGAATTTCCCCCCCCCTGGGTGAGTCTGGGGGAGATTTTTCAGTTGTTCCACTTTTTCCACCAATAGAGTATTTGGTCTATCCAACTCGATGCCTAAGCCCGTTATTGATTTACATTATGATCATCAATTATGAAAATATTGAACCATGACAGGTATATCTGAATACATACAATGTATGTGAGTTCTCACACAAATATACATACACACGCTCATATATATATATATATATATATATATATATATATATATATATATATATATATATATATATATATATATATATATATATATATATATATATATATATATATATATATATATATATATATATATATATATGCGATACTGAAACCGCCAACAAATTGATGAAGTTATGTTACAATTCCAGTTATCTCACAAATATAATTCTTATATTATGTCACTGTTATTTCCCAATATGGGAGTGAACACTGTGTTTGAGGAATTAAGGCTGGGTGCCTTTCCTAGCGCCCCACGGTCGGGACTTAGACATCCACATGCCAAGGATAGCTAAATTCAGGTCACATAAATGTCCTCATTAAATGAATTCATAAATAAAAATTGCGTACAATTCTAAAGAAATCTTCATGACAAAATTATTAGTTTCTAGAATATCAAGGTAAAAATAATATTAAGCAGATTATATACAATACGTCATGATTATATACAATATATTAAAAAAAAAACATTTCGAACTGCTTAATAATTCCAGTTTCCAAAACCATGTAAGTATAATTATGTAAGACTACAATTATCGCATAATTAAGTGAAAAACTAACAAATTGTTCATCACGAGATCCCAACATGTATTATTTTTCTTCTACAATGTAAGATTTAATGTTAATCTAGCTACTAGAAGAACAAGCCAGCTCAACTCTGAGCCGGTCCTCAGCTCGAATCAATGGGGAGGGATGGTATTAGAAAGGGCATGCGGCCCTAAATTTAACCCATTACCAATACTAATAAAGGTAAAGAGTCAAATTGACCCCATATAAACATGGGAAAAGCTGGTAAAAAAAAAATGAAGCATCGCATAACGAAAAACACGAGGTGAATTTTGTCATCATCCTTCACGACAGGTTGCAAAGGATGTTCTTTGAGGGTCTTCTATGAATTATTCTCGTCACGAATACAAATCATGTGATTCTACCCCCTTTAGCATAGAGTATAAGATTTTGATTCCAAGGCCAAATCAGGGTTTATAGGGTGCATTTACCTGATAAATACTGGGATTATAAGAAGACTGGGGATCTCGATGATATATTATGATAATGTTGAATATAAAATAAATATATTTTTTATACGTAATGTTTAACATAATATTATATACAGTATTTCTTTTTGGAGCAAGTGTTAAATACTTACAAATATTTTTGCAAACTACTAACAAAGTGCATGTAGACACCGCAAATATGTAAATAATATGAGGAATATTGTTTCCTTTCAATAATTACGTGATACTTGTTTCCGGATGCAAGTCTCAAAGACTGAAGGATGTATTAAAGTATGCGGTCTATCTCAATATATCTAAAAAAAAAAACTGTACCCTAAGCTATTGTAGCCAACCAAACAGACTAGGTTTGCTTGTTTAGGCTAAGTAAAAATAGGCTGTAATTATAA
This sequence comes from Halocaridina rubra, assembly GCA_037179515.1. Lineage (NCBI taxonomy): Eukaryota > Metazoa > Arthropoda > Malacostraca > Decapoda > Atyidae > Halocaridina > Halocaridina rubra. The sequence goes on along the minus strand of JAXCGZ010018961.1, from coordinate 50,146 downwards.
AGGAACCAATTGAAGAGAGGTGAAAACAACGTTAGACCATGACAGACAAAAATTTCCTCAATCGCAGCTGCAAGATTCTGCCAATCAAAGGAGAAAACATATAATAACCATAACATAATAAAGTATATCCCCAATCAAGGGACAAAAAACTGGAGTACCTAAGAGGATGTAAAGGATGTAAAAGATAATGACAAATAAATCATATCGATAGTTTCCTGTCATTCCTATACGTACACGTGTCTGTTTTTAAGATATCGAGGCATATATGTGAATAAACTACAGGAGAATATGGGTGCTATTATAACATTACGGTCTACCTCACTATATATTGCTACTGTAACCTAACGTAACATGGTTAGGTTAGGGTACAATAACAGATAGCCAAGTAGACCACATTGTGTTAAAACCATCGAAAAAAAAAGGAATCATGTCAAACATCCTAAAGAAAATGAAGGACACAAGTAATCCCTTTGGTATCATCTACGAAAATGACACTGGATATGTGGAACACAACATGGTGAACATTTTCTTCACAAAGATATTTGACAATTACACCGAAACGATACAAACTAAATATCAAAAAGAAATGTTTACAAAAGTTTGCCACCATTAATTAGGGAGAAAAGCAAGGGAAAATCTTAGCATGAAAAATAGTATATTGCAATAGCCTACGTATTGTAGGGTGCAAATCTAGACCCGTAAGGGGAATGAGACCGCTCTCTCAACTATATAATTAATTAGGCTACTAAAAACACCCGGAAATTTATATATAATCAAGGAAAATTCCATAAAAAATGAGCAGTATAGCGAAAACATTCCTACTATGATACGGAAAATTCCGTAATCGATGTACAGTAATATGCAATGATTGTCTACCGTGCAAGACAATATTCTACGAAGTCAGCTATTTGTGTCCCACCAGATTTGATCTGGATCCAACTAGGTTCATCGACGCAGAAGATGAATAAAAACTGAAGAATGGTTAAAAAAAAAAAACACACACAACAAACAGCATGAGAGGTAAACAAACAGGATGCTTGATATTGTTTTATGATTGTGACACCAGGACAGACAAAAAAAAAAAAAATAAATATGCCCTCATCGGGCCTGGGCACGAAGAAAACAAAGAAAGAGGAAGAGTTGTGCTCACGTCAGCATTCTAACATTTCAGGAATACATATTCATCAACATACACAATATACTGTTAAGCATATCATTACTTAGATACCTGATACGCGAGCAAGGTAGTTTTCCATTAATTAAATGCATCTGCATGTGTTATTTTAAACTAATTCACTCGATTTGCAAGGGTCGGGTGTTCTTAAAATCGCTTACAACTTTTGTTTAATATCACAGAGTTTTCTTTAAAATTGAATGGCCGTTTGCAAAATATGTCTTATGGGAAAGACATCTTTGTATAAGAAAAAAAAAAACGCACGAAAGAATCATGTTCTATCTTTTTCAAATGCAATAATTAATAGATTAAGCATATAAAGGGCCTTTTTTCCCCTTGAGTTTGAAACTTCTCTAAGTCTTCTATTTCTCCTATTCATATACGTAAAATTAAACCTATTAAAAGAAAAGGCAATACGCGACAAACATGCACACAGACACGTATTTTATATATATAGTCTTCCTACAGTTACGGTTCTCATTCTATGCCTACATCAACACCGAATATTCTTGGATATTTGTTACACATGTCTTATTATCCCTTCACATCTGACAAGTCACAATACTCCCCATCTGTTTCTCTTTATGTTTTCTTCGTGCCCAGGCCTGATGAGGGTAGATGTATTCTTTGTTTCGCCTGTCCTGGTGTCACCATCATTTAAAAAAAAAAATATATATATATATATATATATATATATATATATATATATATATATATATATATATATATATATATATATATATATATATATATATATATATATAAGAGGGACACCAGGACAGTAAAAAAACAGCCCTCACCAATAAAGGCCCGGACACGAGAAAACATTAAGACGAAAGAAAAGCGAAAGGTTAAGGACAAGACAAAGCTGAGGTAATGATACACAAAGGAGAAAGACAAACTGAAAAAATAGTCAAAGTACTGAGGACTAGAAATATAGGGGATTAGGCTCTGAGATGACGATAAATCAGCTTTTTGAAGGAAGATAGGTATAAGAATTTGGAAAGACAGGAGGAGGAAGAGAGTTCCTGAGTCTGGAGGTAGATGGGAAAAAGCAGTCGCTGCACTGACCAATCCGAGAGCTACAAATTACAGTACCTGTGAGATGAGGCCGCTTGGCAATGGGGGAGGGATGCAACTCACCAACTCATCAGAGCAGCGATGGAAGTAGTAGCGATAGAAAAGAGGAAGGGGTGATACCTTACGGCGAAGAGAGAGAGACTCCAGATTATACTTTTTTCCCTATCAAGAAAAAAACTATAAGAAAAAGCACCCCACATGTGCGAGTATTCTAGGCAGGGACGGATAAGACCTTTATAGGTTTTTAGTAACTGTAATGAGGAAAAGTAATGACGCAAACGAAACAGAACCCCCAATTTCTTGGATGCAGATTTAAAAATTTGGATTATGTGATTCTTACAAGACAAGTTAGAGGTTATATGGATTCCTAATATGTTGATGAAATGAAAAGAGTAAATTTCGTTAGTTTCCAAGACAAGAGGGCTATCAGGAGGAGAAGATAAAGTTAGCCAGAGACTGTCTTGGAGGCATTGAATTTATCTAAATTTTGGGTGCCCCACCCAGATACCCTCTGCAAATCGGAGTTGAGAGTAGAAGAAAGAGTGATACGTGAAGCAGATGAAGGTTGTGAAGAAAAGGCAGAGAAAAAGTGAAGGGTAGAATCGTCAGAAAAGGCGTGAAGAAGAGAGGAAGATGGGGATTGTAGAAGATCTTTGATGAAGAGAAGGAACAAAGTAGGTGAAAGAATAGAGCCATGTGGAACACCACTGGTAACAGGGAATGGGCTAGATGTCGTACCATAAACAATTACACACACACACACACACACACACACATATATATATATATATATATATATATATATATATATATATATATATATATATATATATATATAAATATATATATACACCGAGAGATAGCAAGAGAGAGAGAGAGAGAGAGAGAGTCGACCTGCCTCTCAGCTCCAGAATAATAAAGATCTTGTCCTCCACTTATCGATTAATAGTAATGATGTCCTACTTTGCCGGAACCTTCACGTCGCTCCCTCATAGTCCCCAGAGAAAAATTGTGTTACAACACAATGTTTATGCGTCTCTTATAATTAATACTCTAAGTACAAAATTTTTCTTGTTTTATGTGTTACTATTAGTCCCATCACAGGAGTGGTCAGAGACATGTTAGAGCTAGGAATTAATTTAAGGCTAGAATTCCTTCCTAATGCCCCGCGGTGGGATCGAACCCGTATTAGTCACATCCCGATTCGTACACTCTACCACTGAGCTACCGCGGCTAAATATACTAATCCATTTTTTTTAAATTATGATAATTCAATCATCATTATATCTCCAGATTATTAGAGGACAACTTTCTTGTCCAATATGATAAAGAAAATAATCTTGCATTTTATTTTCTTCTCTAATTCACGATATATCACTTTTTTTTTTTTTTTTTTTTTTTTACAATTTTTCCTTTCATTTGCCATAGCTTTGCCTATCTAAATATCTACTATCTATTACTTATCACCTAGGTGATAAGTAAGAGTATGTACTGTCCCCTCTCTGTCAAGAGAACCTATGACTATCAGACATTTTATTTATTATCATTATATTTAGCAACCCATGTCGTCATATTTATCCATTGCCTTTCTTCCACTCAGTCCTGCTACCAGTAGTTCCTATTAATCCAACCAGTTTCTGGATATTTGTGTATAAAAATATCCATTCACATTTATATTATCCACTAATCCATTCTATATATAAATCATAGTTTAAAAAACCTGTATTCAATATCCTACCACTGCCAGCACTATCAACAATATCATTCATGTTAGTCTCATTAAGAATACTTCCTTCGTGTTGCCCTACGTGTCGTAAAAGCCGACTAAATGGGGCGGAGCGAGGGGGGTGGGAATCCCCTCCTCTGTATTAACGTCCCACAAAAGGTCAAAGTATTTTCTTTGACTCAGCCATCCCCCTTATAAGGGGGAATATGGCTTTGATATATGGATGGATGTTTTTCTTTTATATATAGCAATCAATACCTGATATTTTTCTAGATATTTTATGATATATGGTCCTAATGTAGATTCCGGCAAAAGTACATAAGACAATATATATATATATATATATATATATATATATATATATATATATATATATATATATATATATATATATATATATATATAGTAGATACTCTTGTAATGGTCTAATTTTTGTAGACTTGTTTTAAGTTGAAGGTATGGGGACAGCTATTACAATCTTACTTTTCTTTTCAGTATAAAAATTCTTTGCAAGAGTCCAATATGGTAAAACAAAAAAAAACATTTATATAAAAAATAACAAACTAAAAGAATTATGGCCAATATCAAATATTTCTCTGAACAATTTTCCCATTCTGACTGCTAAACTAGTAGTATAATACCGTCTACCATATTCCAGATTCCCATTGCCATAAAATGCATGTATGTCTGCAAATATTATAAACATCGTATTCAAAAGTAATTGGCCATAGGCTACCAGCAAGTACACATTATACAGCTAAGTTCTGCACTAGGATGTATTTATGGTAAAGTCCTAAAAAAAATATGGCCAGCTTTTACACAAGATGTATGAAGAGTTAATATTCTGGGCTTTTAGTAAAGGGTTGGCTTTTATGTGATGTTGACTACTACACAAACATATATAGGTATCAAAAATGATTGTCTGCACTGCTGTCAATACAGTAATGTGAAAGGAGAGGAAATGAGAAAAATGTGTACCCTCAAATATTTCCATATACCATACGTTAACAGACGCAGAATGTATTACAAGAAATTTCATAACCCTGACTTAGATACTAGCACGCCTTGCTACATTTTCTAGCAATATGTGGCATAGACCATTCACCTTTATCATGAATCAATTTATGCATTCTAACACGTGATTATCTGTACTATCAATGGCATTGCCAAACCACGTCTTCTTTGATATTCTCTTGGCATCATAGTTTGTACATCTTGAATTTCTGTCCATTTTTTCCTCAAGTGCCAGACACAGCAATTAAAGTTTTACCACATCAAACACAATGTAAGGCTACAATATAAAATAAGGTTCATAAATAGGGCTTTGCTTTACTATTTATATCCTCACAACAGCCTTACAGCAACACTTAACAGTCTTCATTTACTCTGTTAGAAGAAGAGGAAGAAGAAGACAGGTTTAGAACTGCTTACAAAAATGTTAAAGGTTAGATGAAGGCATATAAGGAAGGGAGTAACAATTACTATGTGGTTCATCTCACACGTTGTGGTGAATTTCCAGGTGATACCAATATTAACAAAGGAAATACAGCTATTCTTCATCTCATGTAGTTTTAAATAGTACAATTTTTAACATAAACGGTCAGCATATATTAAAAAAAAATTATTGTAACAAAAAATCATAATAAATACTGTAAATTAGCCGTGTACTTTTCAATTATCTTAGCTTATGTACAGTACAGTAATCTAGGCACATATAAAGGGTTTGAATACCGTATAGGCAATTAATGAGGCCGATGGGGGACGTGAAGGTCCCGGTAAAGTAGGACATCATTACTATTAATCGATAAGTGGAGGACAGCACAAGAATTTGAAACACTTTATAGTGTCATAATGGTTAAATAGCATTTTGACAAAAAATATAAAAATAATTCATCAACATCATCTTGTTAACAAAATTTGTCTCCTCAACACTCAGTATAAGACAGGTTAGGGATAATCACACAACATATATAGTGCAGAGCAATTTACACTATTCAAAAATATTGACAAGACTTCACTCATCAGAACACACTTAAAATCTACATGGATTTTCTCTAGTTGTATATAGTAAAGCCATTAGCACTCAGAGGTTACTTTTCTGTACGGATCCATTTTACGAACAGATCCTTGCCAGATTATCTATCCGAAATCTATGTATAGTATTCCACTTATAAAAATAAATTCATTTGTCTCAACATAAAATATCAATACTCCAAAAGACATAGAACTCCCAAGGGTTCATAAATTTGGTCAGTAATGCAGTCCTTCAAAATAACTGACCAACTGACAACACAGACTTAAAACACTCAAATATTCAAGCATATTAAATTTGAGTAAACAGCTACTATAAAATCAATTGATTAATTTTAGACTTAATCTTTTTGGAGTTCTGAAATAATGTAGCCTAGCCATTCTACTTCGTATATCATCGACGTTTGAGCACGTAGTTTGCTTTTTACTTTTTTTTAATAATGTATTTATTACTATACTCTGAAATCTGGATAAACAGCTCAGCAGTTTAACTGGTGGTAAGCTATCGACCATTAAGTAAAATTGACACCCGAAAGGCAAACAGCAGGCAAACCACCCACAACTTTCAGAATTTCCTATATCATCATATAGACTAAAGGAATAAGATGGTAATTGTTTAGTTACACACCCCCAGTGAGTGAAATGAAAACACAAAACACTGAAAATAAATGCAACTAAAAATTAAACGCGTCAATTACCAACTTGTTTTTAACTAGGATGAAATAGCCTAAATTAATAACATAAATTTCATGAGATTTTTATTTTAATGTTTACTTCCACGCCTCCACTGACTTGAATGAAATTACAATACTGTACACTAAAAAATATCTAAAATCACTATAAAACAATAATATTTATTAGTAACTCGTTTATTAAGAGGGAGGAGACTAAATTAAGCTAAAAAAAAGATACCTTAATATAATTATTATTCCGAGATATTGTCCTTACTGTGGGAGCGTGAAAGCTAAGGTTTACCTTTTTCGTTACTAAAGGGTGTGAAAGAAAACATCTACCAATCTTTTCATTATAGTGTGGCCAATTTGTAACTTCATTATTTTTATTTAAAATGTAAATAAGTCTTACCAATTCGGAGCCAATTCGTATGTGGACCAGAATATATTCTAACTACTCATGACTCTCAACATGTTTCATCTGCCTGATTTTGAGTCATAGATCATACGCTACCTTGACCTACCAAGACAGCATGGTGGTCAGAATGCCCAAATCAGGAGGCAAAATACCCGCGATGCAGCCCCAGCGGGGCACTGACAAGGGTATCCAGCCATGATTCTCCAGTTCCAGTCTGGGTGAGTTTTTTATAACTGGACCCGTCTCAATACGGCGATGAAAATTTTAATTTTCTTATGGCTTTTGATGCTTTCAATAAATAAAATCTTGAAAACTGCCATAAAATAGGTAAGCATACATTTTCCAGTAATTCAAGGTCAAATTCATTCAAACATCTAAGCCATAAAAATATAGTTTTACTTCTAAACTCAGACTCTACCAATTGTAAAAATTTGCCCCCAGGCTCTACCAGTTGTAAGCATTTACCCCCATCTGTGTCCACCCCCATAATGAGGACTAATAGTGACACAAAACTTTGAAAAAAAATGCTCCCTTCGCCTAACTAACATTTGTAACTGCGGATTTAGCCCCTATCCCAAATTCCAAACTTTGATAACGTTCAAACTATCAGAATGGTCAAGACTTCCATGGCCTTACCTAACCTACACTTTAAAACTGAATGTGAACCTTTCATAGTCCCGGTAATATACCGGGACTCGGTTGTGCAATATGCACAACCTAGCTGGGAAGGTTAGGTTAGGCACATTTTAAGGTAAATGTTTAGTTCCACGATAGGTTAGGTTTGGTAGTTTGTTCATCCTCTACTCTTAAATATTGGATGAAGTACAGATATAACTATTCTCAACGCATTAAAGAATTCCGTAAATTGTTAGGCTAATTTAGACTGGGTTAGGTTAGTGCTTAACCTAACCTAACCTAACCAATGTACTGGGAGTCTTTATCTTTACTTGATCCTAGATATTTTTTTCAGGGCTTAATAGTTATATAACCCATGGCGAGTGTAATAATAAATATTTACCACTTTCAGGTGACTATTTTACTGCCAAAAATTCTGTGATTCACAGCCTCCTATAAAATTGTGGAGGTACAATTAACTATCATTGTAGTCTTAAATATCCACTCCAAAACACATTCAACCAACTCGAAGCATATATTACTCACCATTGCACTAAGAACACCGCAAATCGATGATCCAATTACAGTACTGATCTTCTGAACACATTAAAAAAAATAAATAAATAAATAGATTTTTCGCGCCGCTCTTCTCGAGAATTCCACAATTAATATGAACTTTTCCAAGAAGTTCAAGGCCACCAAGCTCAAATTAGTATTGTTTCTTTATTTCCAATACACCCGAAAATTAATTGCATGATTATGACTTTTGTAAATTAATTGATTTGTATGGGTTTCCATATTCAAATATGGACTGATGAAAAATGAGTCATTTTTGTGAGATAAAAACGTTTTGCTGAAGTAACTTTGTGAATGGTGTGTGATCATCTTGGGAGCTCTTTAGACTTCGTACCTTTTAACAAAATTTAGATACTTATAAATAAGCTCATATATATATATATATATATATATATATATATATATATATATATATATATATATATATATATCCTGAAAAGGCTCAATTGAATTCCTGGTGGGTGGATATTTTTCAAAGTATACATATAATAGTATTTTTTGTACGCTATCAACACATTTTTGTAATTGTGTTCACAACATAAACCTGACGTGTTATGGTCAAATATATTTGTTATTCAAGTATTGAATTGTGTGGTAAGAATATGTGGTGTTTTTAGTTCAAGTTATTACTTACAAACTCAGGTGTCATAGCCATATATACTTACCTAATATACGGTTTCCCGTAGATTGGCAATACTATATACCTGTTTCTCTCTCAGAGACCCGTTACGGATGGTGGATGTCACCCACAAATGAACCGGTCAAGACATAAGCTGCTTGCTGGAGTATTTTTTTTTTTTTTTTTTTTACTAAACCTAGGTTCCTTTACTAGCGCCCTGCAGTGTGAGCTTGATCGCAGATGCCACCTCGTGAGTCGAATCCTCTAACCACGGCTATAGGAATGATTTTGGGTTCTATTATTATTGCAATACTTTCTAGACAGCTGTTAACAGCACAGGACACCCATTATGAGTAAATTTTCTAAACGAAGTTATTTCTGATGATTCCTTGATACGTACAACACAAAGCAATACTTGATAACTTGAGCTGAAGGCTTATATATATATATATATATATATATATATATATATATATATATATATATATATATATATATATTAAGGAAGCCCATCAGTGAAACAAAACTTATAAAACAATGCTATATTTCGGATCCAGTTAGGATCCGAAATATCGCATCGTTTTATTTCACTGATGGGCTTCCTTACTATTTAGTGCTGTATGCTAACAGTTTGTACCATTATTCAGATTTCACATTGAGTAGCTTTTTGAAATTCTGAAAGCCTAATCCAATTTTCATTTGCAGTTTTGACCCATTTCAAATAAAAATCGGAGTGGGTACAGAAAGACAAAAGTTGGAGAATTAAGGCTGAATGCCCTTCCTAACGTACCGCGGTGGACTCGAACATAGGGTTATCACTTCACAAGTTCAGAGCTTAAACCACTGCGCTACCGCAGTCCCCATATATTCTAATGTACATCACTAGTAAGCACATCATGGAACAAGATGGCTAGAATAAGACTATGTACTACTAATAATAAAGGACATGAAAGAAACTCCTTCGTATATGAAACGTTTAATACGTTGATTTAGGAAAGCAATTTTGACAATGGGGGGCAAGAAATAATTTATTTTTCAAAGTTCAAATTTGGAAAGACCTAAACTACCACCAAAACATTTTTTTTTAATGCTTCCTTAAAACATCTCATTTGGCAAGTCTGATCTTAAGCACTGACCATGTTTTTTTTTAATAATATATATATTTATATATCTTCTTTAAATAATAATCCCAATACTCAATTAAAGGGGAGGATATCTTTACAGTGCTGATTAAAAAAATTGAAATGAAAATTAAACATGTTCTATTATTATTTTTTTCTCGTAGAATTCCTTTCGGGGAGGGGCTGTAATGAGAGAATGATGACCCAAGAGGGTAATACTACTGGATAAGAAACCTCTTTCTCAAGGTTTTTTTTTTTGATAACTCACCCCTGAATCCCCCCCGAGTGTGCTCGTCCTTATTTAACAGTAATAATCATCGTGAATAAGTACAAACCCAGAGAAAACAAAGCTCCTCAGTTCACTGGTTCTTGGAAAAATAATAAAAAAAAAGAGCACATTGAGAACTCGCGGCGCTAGGAGAGTTTGTTTTGGGGGTATTGACCGATGATCTAGTTAATTTAACGATATGATATTGAAAGTGATATATGAGGGGTGATAATTGTGTTAATACTCCCATGGTCTCATTTTTGGTGGCTTGTGTAATATATACTTATAAATCGTGATAAAATTTTGGCTGGTAAAACCACAAAAAGGGTAAAATGTAACTTTGCCCTCTCCTTCTCTCTCTCAGGTGGACATAGATCGACATTATATTTTGCGTTGCTTTCCATTCAAGACTTTGGGACTCTCCTTTGACGCCGATTATCCTCAACAGCGACGTTTAAGAAAAACAAAAATAAAAGTTCAAAATAATCAAATTCCATTCATAAAAGTTCATGCTTACATCCAACAAAGTCAATTACTGTATCTACCGCATTTATTTATTGATCCTGTAGACACCAACTGGCCACGACAAAACAGAAAAATCATTTTTTTTTTTAAATTTCGAAGGGGTCACATCTAAGAAACCAATAAGTAATACAGTATTAATCTTAAATGTACAGTGTTCATGGGCTGTAACATGCTTTTTTTTTTTTTTTTACAGGAGGTTCTCCCGGCCAGGTTTTAAAGCTCAGTATGACTAATACCTTTAGTACACGAATTTAGAAATCTCTCAGAAGCCAGGAAACAGTACAATTACACTTATGACAATTTTAACATTTTAGTATTATCATTATTATTATTACTGTGCTACAACCACACGATGCACTGACGCATGAATACAGAACAATTCGCATACTTTTTATTTTTCCTCTTGACTGTCGGTACGCAATATTACATACAAAGAGGAGGGACCGAGGGAGCCCCGACCCCCATGGGAAGTACAAAATGCTAAGTGGTTCATTTAGCAATTAGAAGTAATGCAAGTCCGGCTGGCCAGGAAGGACGGCCAGCCGACCCCAAGCGTTGTTTCACACTATCAAAATTGTCTCTCTACGCTGGTCCAGAGAGCTCCTAGGTTTACTTAAATAGGTCCCACTGTCTTTCGGTCACTTCACAGTCTCTCTCGAATGATGACAAAAAACTTATAATAAAAAGAGCTGTGACACACAAAACACGCCTTGAACTGTAGTAGTGTAGTCCCTTCACGATTGTAAATTGACAAAACAGCATGGACCTGCTCCTCTGCGATGGATTTTGGGTCGCAAATACACTGGAGGGAAATTAGATGACGGTTTTTCCATGGTCATTTCCTTCAGCATATCAGTTAATTATGTACTGAAGTGGAAAACGAAAATTGATGTTAGTGGAATTAAAAAAAAAAGCAGAAGTCGAAGGTGTGTCGTTGAAGAATGTGTCCTTGGAGCAATACGAGTTTCCAGGGTGGTTGAGTGTTGTTTGTCGTCGCTAAGGAGCGAGAGCCCAGCCGAAGTGTTCACGACTACAACGTTTGACAGCAAAGGCGGTGTCAAGAGGGAGCTGTGAGGAATGAATCGACCCTAGGCAGCAACACTTGTTGTAGGAGCAAGTGCGGTGGGTCGAGAAGAGCCTGCTATTAAGGGTTGCGTTCATCAGTTTTGATCGCCACCGTCATTAGCCTCGTCCCCTTCGCCCTGCGTATCACTCGTCCAAAGCGTCAGGTTGTCACGCAACAGCTGCATTATGAGCGTAGAATCCTTGTACGAATCTTCATTCAACGTATCTAACTCTGCTATTGCGTCGTCAAACGCCTGCGGGGAAAAATATGGAAAAAAGTAAAATAAGTGAATGCCTATTAATAATAATAATACTCAAAGTACATAAGTATCTGCACTTTTATATCTCTTGAACTTGTCAATATCAATAGTTTAACTGATTACAAAACAGCCAATGGTGGTAGGAGAGCAACTAATTTTCAAATGCTCCTAAAAATCCTTATTACAAACTCATACGTTTACGCAAATTAAATTACTAGTACTAATACTATCGATTATTATTCATTCTACTTTTGAAAATATTTTCGTAAGTTCACTACATGTAAACTAGTCTGAACATTAATTCCTTGTAAAAATTAACAAAATTTGCACTTGCATTATAAACGCTAAAAAAAAACCCGCATGCAACACCTCAAAAAATCTCAAAAATTCAGCCAAAAGCCGTGTTGCTACTTTATTCTCTCAACCGTTAACAGTCAACTCTTCGTGGTCACGTCTCGAGAGAGTATCTTCTGCAAAATATTGTTATTGAGAAATCTCACACATCTCTACTTCTAATATCACACTGAAATAACTTGTTAGTTTTCAATTCGGACGGGTTTAATGAAAGGAACTTCTAAAACACATTTACGACTCTATACGTGAAAACGCATTAATATTTTTCAGCGAACACCCAGGGAAATTTGGACAGGACAAGGGAATAAATCAGGAATCATAATTAGCACTGATGGAGGCGTTATAAAACAGGAGGCACAACAGCCGCTAAAAGGCCAATTTTTTCTTTCGCTCACAAAAGCCGCAGGTTACCTGCTTGGCCAAGTGACACGCTCTGTCAGGGGAGTTGAGGATCTCGTAGTAAAAGACAGAGAAGTTGAGTGCCAAACCCAACCTTATGGGATGGGTCGGCTGCATCTTGGATTTTGCGATGTCGAACGCCTCTTGGTAGGACTTCTGAGAGTCATCGACCACAACTTAAAACACGACAATAAGTCAGTAAAGCATGAAAACAAAATATAAAAGAACATAAATGAATAAAAAAAATTAGTAAAGTGTTGCTCTCCACCACCACCAATCGCTACCTGAAATAAAAAGGTAAATCCATGTTAATGAGTACCTGTTTAGCTAGTTGACAGGCCTTATCAGGCGAATTGAGGATCTCGTAGAAGAACACGGAGAAATTTAGCGCCAGACCCAATCGAATAGGATGAGTTGGCTGCATTTCGGCCTTGGCAATGTCGAATGCTTCTTGGTAAGACTTCTGAGAGTCATCCACAACACCTATTTTTGGGGGCAGAAAATAATTACGATGAAAATTCATACCTATAACAAAATATCTAAACACTGAATACAGACTTGAAGAAAAGGTGGAAAAGAACTGATCCCGAGAGAGAGAGAGAGAGAGAGAGAGAGAGAGATCGACCACGTGGCCGTGATATTTTTGTCACCGCCAACCAAAGGCAATACTTGAGTATCCAAAGTTAACGTATTTGTTCTTCTTCTCCCATTATCGAGCTCTTGTAACATTATCTCACCATTTCTCTGATATCAAGCGAGTTCAAAAACTTGCGTTCTTCCCGAATCATTTATGTATCTACTCGTAAGGGGAGAGGATGACCATGTTGTTTCCTAAATCCCCTAACTGTTTGCTGTACCTCAAAAGTCATGTACTAACGTTACTATATCTGCAAAAAACGTTCGTGAGCAAATGTTTGTGTGTATATGTATATATATATATATATATATATATATATATATATATATATATATATATATATATATATTATATATATATATATGAATGATTAAGAGGGCGAGATAGATTAAACAAAAACAAAAACTTTAGTACTTGTACCACACTTGCACGTCACAAAGCTTGAGAAATTTATGCCCATAGGAAAATTTTTACACGGTTTCGGCTATACTATAAACACGATGAATATATATGCAAGAAAATGGAAGGACTTGATTACTGTAAGGGTCTATCTTCCTCGTTAGTAAAGAAACAAAACCGACTGGAGGTGTCATATTCGAAAGACCAATCTTGGACCGCGTGGTGTGTTTGTCAATTGTAAAAGAAAACTCATTCCATTTAAAGCTACATAAAAACGTGAATCGTAAAATCTATAATATACAAATCAACAGAATTTCATATATATATATATATATATATATATATATATATATATATATATATATATATATATATATATATATATTGACTAGCGAACTTCTTGAATAAATTTTTTTTTACATCGGTTGTTTAATGGGAAGATTTATACCAGTGGTTGGCAAAGTAGTTATACCACACATGTTAAAAGTACCAAATCTGTAAATGAGTAGAAAACCAATTTTTCTCAGGAAGAAAAGAACTACTAAAACCATATGTTATTTCTATGGTTGGTGTAACAGGAAAATATTTACTTACTTATACTATGTGATTAATTTAAGTCTTCACTGACATAAAAACCCATTTTCATTAATGAAGTAAACAGCTATTAAGAATTGAATCAAGTTTTTTTTCCCGGTCTGCTCCTCAAAATTGTCACAGGCTAAATAAAACGAAAACTATCAACACTGTACATAAACTACCCCCAGCATAAGACTTCTTTGATTATTTTAAGCAACAACAATTACGTTCAACTGCGAGAGAGAAAGAACAGTTATCAAACCAAAATATCTGGAAGTTACATCCCACATATCAGAACCTTAGAGAGAGAGAGAGAGAGAGAGAGAGAGAGAGAGAGAGAGAGAGTCCCACATATCAGAACCTTAGAGAGAGAGAGAGAGAGAGAGAGAGAGAGAGAGAGAGAGAGAGAGAGAGAGAGAGAGAGAGAGAGAGAGAGAGAGAGAGAGAGAGAGAGAGACTTTCCCAAGAGCTTCTATGGATCCTGTAAGATGCGCAACTCCATAACATTTAAACTCTTTAAAATCTTTTGTAGGCTGGATAAAAAAAAGAAGTTTTTACGTTAGATTAGGGTAAGGTAAGATATGTTAGGCATTAACCTGACCCAACTCAACTACGTACGGGGTTTTTAATACTCTTGGGGTTATTCAACTTTACAAGTCCGAGCTCCCAGTTACCAACGAATGCACAAACTAACACTAGCAACCCTGGGACGATCTTCAAACTCTTAATTAACTGACAATTGGTCCATTAATACCACACAAACCTACAGCTTTCATTCACTTTCTGGTACAGTGTAGATGACTGGTTGCAGTTGTAAACATCTGGTGTAATGAATTCGACGAAAGTACAAAAGAAAGTAGATACACGATACTAACATCTACTAAGACTGGAATGCAGTCAACGAAATATCTAGGTTATATAACAGACATCGGATTGCTACCTAAAAATACCACGTATCCAATACCTAATAAGACAAATGATTCTTAAAAAAACCTACTGACATGACTACCTACGTTAACCGATAGAAAAAAAACAGGGTCAGGGGACACTGCTTATGAATAAAAGAACATTATAAATGAGATGGATTTCGGGAACTCGGGTGCCAGCTCGCAATGGCGAGGTGGGGGGAGGGGGTGAAGGCCAAACCAGAAAGCCGGCCGGCCGGGCCGGCACAAAACCAGTCTCTTTTTTTTTTCTCTCTCTCTCTTTCTTGTCTACCGTCTCATTCCACACACCTGTAACTTACGAATCACTTAAAGGGCAGCAGCCTATATGCACTACTCCACTTTGCAACTTAACTTTCCATGGGATGACCTCCATATGGAAATAAGAAGAGGGGGAAAAAGTGCATGTTCGCGGTAAAATATCTGGATCTAATAGAGAAGAGTAAACTCCGGGGTGCTCTAGGGTTATTATATTCACAAGGCATGTCACCTAACTTTGCACTCTACGGGGTTATTGCACTTTTATATAGGGTTCTGGAGATTACTCAAACTCGACACACGACGGGATTATCTCTAAGTATACAGTACTACGATAAATATACACATCACTTCTTAAAAGATTCAACATACGTCTCAACCTAGCATGAAGCCTAAAGGAAAAAAAAACACCGTACATAAGAGGACCACTAATGAATCATTTGGAAAGACAAGACATCAAAACACGTGTGTATGAAGTAGCAATAGAGTGGGTGGGGGGATAAAAAGTGACAAACGGTACCCGGTCAAGCATCAGCCTCTCCTGCTTGCTGGAGTGGTCAAGTCAATGAGACTAGACAATACTATATATTAAATAAAACTAAGAAGTAGCTTATGATTATTAGCTAAATATGTTACATCCTAGAAAAAACATTTCAAGTGAAATATAAAATATGAATGTAAAATACTGATGAAAATTGAAGTTTATTATATAAGTCATACTAAGCACCCCTTAAATACAGTCTTTTCCTAAGAAATAAAATATATGACAAATAATGAAAATAATAGTTAAACAATAATAATAAAAGTAATGTATACTGAGGCAAAGTACTAAAACTATGCTAGCGTCCGGTTGAAACTAGTTTTGTCCATTAATTCTAAAGCCAAAGCAGTATAAAATAATGAACACAAATATGCAGGAGACTAGTATAAACACCCACAATAAAACAGAATAATAATGGATCAATTGCACTAAATAACCCAGAAAATGGTTAGGACATTAGATATTAACCCAACAAAACCAGACAATTTACGGGGTTATTTATGTACTGAAAGTAGATATCTTGACTTGATCCCTAAATATAATACAGGAAGGTTATACTCCACTTTCTATGCTTCTTACTCTAATAATAATAATATTATTAATATTAATAAATTACACTTACCCGCTCGAGCATCGCCTGTTGCTACTTCAGCCAGGTACCTATAATAATCGCCCTTCATCTTTAGGTAAAACACCTTAGATTCAGGGTTAGAGGCCTTGGGGATAAGGAACTTGTCGAGGAGACCCTGAAAAGAAGTGGAAAAGATAGATATAAGTATCTTTTACAACCAATATTTGAAAGGAAAAAAAAAAAAAAAAAAAAAAAAAAAAAAAAAAAAAAAAATATATATATATATATATATATATATATATATATATAAACTACTAGTTAATATCATATATATATAAACTACTAGTTAATATCATGACCCCAGCCGGTGTTTGATGACGAGGGCAGGATATTAATAGTATTTTCTATTTTGTTTTCGTTTTCTTCAATGGACATTTAAAAAAATAATAACAATAATTAAATAAAATAATATATATGTATATATATATATATATATATATATATATATATATATATATATATATATATATATATATATATATATATATATAATCATGCAGTAGACAGGCGCTCGATCACAAAACTTTAACTTAGATTATTCAGTATTTTAACTCAATTTAACATAGATATCACTTGTGTACCCTTCCAGGTTCATATTTTGAACACATTATTGATGTGAGAATCTGTAAATAAGTTAATATATTTTATTCAAATAACTGTACATGGGGACAAGTGCACATGTCCCCATGTACAGTTATTTGAATAAAAAATATTAACTCCCTATTTACAGATTCTCACATCAATAGTGTGTTCAAAATATGTACCTGGAAGACTACACTAATGATAAATATTTTAAATAGAGTTAAAAATACTGAAAATCTACTCACACTAATTAGGACTACATAGGACGTGATATGACAATTCAAACGTAATTAGCGAAATTTAATTACATAATTTAACTAAATATTAGCGAATATTCGTTAGTTAAGGTCGTTTTTCAATGCCTACAGCTACATTGAATATTCTTGCATATTCATCACATCTTTTATCCCTTCACATCTGACATGTCATTACACTCTCCATCTCTGTCTCTCTGTATTTTTCGTGCCCAGGCCCGATGAGGGCTGTTTTTTTTTTTTGGCCCGTCCTGGTGTCACAATCATAAAAAAAAAAAATTTAAATGACCTATCCATATTAAAACATTTAAAAGTTGTAAATAGGAACACAAACGAACTAAAGTATGTGTCCTCATAATTGCATCAATAATTCGACAAAGACAATTCCTAAAATATTAAAATATCGATCGGTTGTCTGAAATCGTTAAGGTAACAAAAAATGCAATGAAAGTGTCTACAAGAACTATCTTCATCTTGAATAAATACACACACCAAGATTACGTACAAATAAAAGGAACAAAAGAGCCTGTGAGAGGAGCTGTGCTCAGATGGATCAAACAATGGTTAAAAGACAGAAAACAGAGGGTTTGCATAAATGGAGAGAAATCAGAGTGGGGCTCGGTTACAAGCGGGGTACCACAAGGCTCGGTACTGGGTCCTCTATTATTCATCGTATATCTAAATGATCTGGATTCGGATATCAGTAGTAACCTAAGTAAATTCGCAGACGACACTAAAATAGGTAGAACTATAAATGGAAAAGAAGACATTCATGCTTTACAGGAAGATCTAAATAGATTATCTGAATGGTCGGACAAATGGCAAATGGAATTTAATGTTGAAAAATGTAAAGTAGTTAAAATGGGTACTATAAAAGACAATACTAGTTATAAGCTAAATAACAATGAAATCATGAGTTCTCAGTGTGAAAGGGATTTGGGAGTTCTTGTGAGTAGTAGTCTTAAGCCAAGAGAGCAATGCACAGCAGTCAGAAATAAAGCAAACAGAATTTTAGGATTTATCTCAAGAAGCGTCAACAATAGGACGGAAAAAGTTATTTTGCAGCTCTATCTTGCATTAGTTAGGCCCCATTTAGATTATGCTGTGCAATTCTGGTCACCCTATTATAGAATGGAAATTGAATCCTTGGAGAGAGTGCAACGAAGAATGACCAAGATGATACACAATATCAGAAATCTACCATATGAGGACAGATTAAAAAAACTTAATCTACATTCTCTAGAGAGGCGAAGAGTTAGGGGGGATATGATTGAAGTGTATAAATGGTTTAAAGGGATTAACAAGGGAGATATTAATAAAGTTTTAAAAATTCATGATCAAACCAGAACTCGTAATAATGGATTTAAGCTTGATAAATTTAGGTTCAGAAGGGAAATTGGTAAAAATTGGTTTGGTAATAGAGTAGCTGATGCATGGAACAAGCTTCCTAGTAGGATAGTAAATGCCAATACCTTAGACACCTTCAAATGTAGATTAGATAGACATATGACAGAGGTAGGGTGGGTATGAATAGGTTAGTGCTTATTAGAAAAATCATAAAAAGAAAAACAGAATAAATAAGTAGAGTAGAATAGAATAGGTTAGACATGCTGAAAATACAATTAAAAAATGGAGCTGCCTCGTGTGTGCCAGTAGGCATGTTGCAGTGTCCTCTATTCTTATGTTCTTATGTATAATCTGGCAAGAAGAGGTGGGAGCAGGCTACGTGAGTACAGTACGTGCATTTGAGTGAGTAGTTTGTAGGAGGTGGGAACGAAGATAGCGTTGAAAAGGGGAGGGAGACTCCTGGGGGATGGAAGGGACACCCGTGAGCGGGGGGAAGGAAGGAACGGCTCGAACAGTTGGAAGGCGGGGGAGATGGATAGGGTGTGGAGACGGGACCATCATGACTCATTCTCCACCATTCTTCTCAAGCGTCTCCCACCTACATACCTACAAATCCCTCTACCAATACACACTATACTTTCCTTCATCCGGCACGTATACAGTCTATGACTTGAACTCGAGCCAATTGCGAAACGATATCACTTAAAAAACCAGTGGCATGATTAATCAACATAACGGGACTAGTTCTCAGGATTTTACGGGTAAAGAAAAAAAGGAATAAAAATCTAGCATAATCGTACAATAAAAACTAATATCCAGATCATACATTAAGTACTGCCAATAACAAAAATGTGAAACAGATTTTACTTTATTGTCTAAAACATGAGCGAGTTTATATGAACACATATTGTAAGTATAGCCAAAGTGATTATTTTAAAAGCGTATTTGTGTTAGTGAAAATTATGTTCTACCTAGAGTTCCATACCATCAATGAATTTTTCGTGTCTAAACTTTTAACCTCATCTGATTAATAGAATCAAGAGCAATAAATCTCTAACCATACACTAACTCAAACTATTCTGCAATACAAAAGTAGGTTTCACGGCCACGCTAAGTAATGAAAAAGGAAGCAAGGACTACCCGGCTACCAGAATGAGGCGAGCGCTAGTGCACAGGGTCACAGACGAGTGAGAAATAGACATCTCAGGAATCTGAAGAATGCGGCTCTATCAGAACAGCACGAATCAAGAGGGATGTTACAAGTTCATCGCCCACCGGCCCTCACAAAACACGAAGCAAAGTCATCTGAATATCCTAATATTTCACACTATTCATTCATAACGGAGGCTGAGTAATCTTCACTGGAAAAGGTAAAATATGTGCAAGCTGTTTTCATGTCTTTCAGATACTTTCTCGAGAAGAGGCAAAGAGATTGAGGTCGTTGACACTAGGTATTGATACATGAGTGTGCTGAGGTGGTAAAAAGGTTTACTTCTCTACCTAATAAATCATTCAGAAAAACTGTACGGAAGTAGAGTTGAACCTAAACGTTAATATTTATTGATATGAAATTATACTATATTACCCGGAGTACGTTCAACGCTTATAAAGATATTCAGCGAATTAAAATTTGAAATACATGTATAAGGAGAGTAATATAGAATCAGAGTAATTAACTTCGTATATTAAGCTTTATTTTTTAATGCCATGAAGAAAATATCAAACTGAAAAGCAACACCCTAGAGAACATGATCTATCTATCTACCATGGCTCTCCCCCAATAGGGGGTAGCCATCATCAAAAAAGAAACAGTAAGGGGATTACTTTGCTCTTTTGCATTATATTGTAGCGAAAACTCGATAGTATATATACTCCCAAGATCATCAAACAATAATTTATAGTGTAATTAAAAGAACAGAATAAGCATTTTTGTTGAGAAAATTGAAAGATTAAATTTTCTGTCGAGTACAACCTATTAGTTCAATTACATGTCTACTTATAAGTGTACTCTTAGTTTTGTAAATAAAGTCTTTGTAAATAAACAGTCTTTGTAAAATGGAAATAATGTTTGTTTGTAATGTTAAAATTACTGTTGCAAGAAAGAATACTACTCACCAACACATCCTGACATATTTCTCTAAGTTCTGTTTCGACCTGAAATAAAAAAAAAAAAAAGGCAACATGAGTAAAAGTGTTTATAATTAAAAAATTATGCTGTACTAGAATTGTACAGGTCCAGAGAAGTTATATTTTCTCAAACAAACACTTGATACGGCTGATTTAAAAAGTAATAACTGTGTTGAATAAAGGCAAGGAAACTCAAAATACTAAGCCACACCAAATAATGACTGCAAATACAGTAAATAGCACAACTGAAGGGAAACGAAACCCACGAATATTTACCTTTTCTCTGTATTCTTTCGCCATTTGTTGTTTTCGTTCTGAACCTTCTGTTTTCTGTTCTATGGAGGATATGACTCGCCACGAACTTCTCCGAGCTCCTACGACATTCTTGTACGCTACTGACAATAGATTTCTTTCTTCATTAGATAATTCGACCCCTGCGAAAGATAAAAATAAATACACTTTAGTCTCAAAGTCATACTCGTTCGTGACATTGCATATGAAGGTAAAATAAAACATGTGCATTTGTGGGAAAAGTAAGAGAGACCCTACAAATATGCACTTTTAGTGCAGGAGATCACTTGGTTAAAATCAATGCTTTCAGTGCACTTGTTAATAGAAAATCATAATAATTTAGCAACTACATCAAGTTACATATTCTAACAACCCACTGAATGCTAACAATAGATGTAAATCATCAAGAGGGTTATCATAACCGCGACAATTCGGCCCAACCATACTCAAATATCATAACACATTGTATATCTCCATATCTGTGTAAATTAATTTGAAGCTGACATATCAGAAAATACAATGCAATAATCCAAATTTACGAGAAGATTCATTTATGTACAGAAATTACTACATGCAGGAGAGACATAAGCTATTCTGACAACAGAATCCAGTTTTGGGTTGGGATGAACTAACACTGCCAACAGATTTCTAAATTCAATTAGCTAAGAGTGATTTCTGTTTATAATGGAGAGAGATGACTACATGGTAAAGAAAATTGCATCTAATCTTAGGTAACAATTTTATAGTGATGGTTTCAAGATGGAATAACAAGAAAACCGTTTACCATTTACTAGTACTGTATATACATGTGGCGTTACACAAAGGTTGGAGTCAGCTGTCACTTAACAAGTCTCGGTACAAAGTTCAACAGTGCCAAGCAAAATGGGAATGTTAAACCAACACTTTCTTTCAAAGGTTTATATATGTTACTAGTGAGTTAATTGCTGGAAAGTAGGGGCTTAAAATTTGGGAAGTATTAAAGAAATCACTCAGCTTAACTGACTGAAATAAATCAACTACCAGTGATCTAACTGGTATTAAAGTTTAATATTCTTAAAGTTTGGATACATTATAATCTCAGCAAACCCACAGGATTTCCCCATCCTCTCAAAACAATATGACTAGAAACGCCAAACCAAACAAGATTTCTTACTCTTAATCAGACACCTACACAATAATATATGGCTTGGGTAAAATCTATCTTTGCTCTACGTCTCCAATCCTTCAAGAAGAAAAATCATACTAAGTTACCTTAATAAAACTTAAACTTTCATACTAAGTTACCTTACAGAAACAAACTTTCATGCTAAGTTACCTTACAGAAACAAACTTTCATGCTAAGTTACCTTAAAGAAACAAACTTTCATACTAAGCTACCTTAATGAAACTTGAACTCACACTAAGTTGCCTTAATGAAAATAAAAGCTTTCATACTAAGTAACTTTAAAGAAAATAAAGTTTGAAAGAGAAATTGAGATCCTACGTATCGTAATTCATGAGATTCATGCAAAAAAATTCTTACAAGACACAAACCAAAATGGTAAAGAATTAATGCTGGGTGTATGACCTTGGAATTTATCAAGACTACACACACTGACCTACACTTAGTCTCCATAGCAACTGGGGTCTATGTTTGAAAGGACACTTCACGTGGTCATAAACATGTACAATTACACTAATATTCACTAGTATATATGGGACCAGTATTGGAATATATTGTATACCTTTATATACACTTTTAACGAAAGAAGAAAGTCATAAAACGGATAAAAATAAAACCACAACATTCTCTTCTTTACCAGTGAGTCATAATTCACAGTAACTGAAAACAATTTCGCTATTTTGCAAAGTAAAATACAAAATAATATAATGATACTATTTCATTTAACTTTTTTCCATAAACAGAAGAAAAAAAAAGACGACAATACTGTACTTTTAAATATATAACAGAAGCGAGAGCGCGGCTAAGCAAGAAAATGTCAAAAGTTCCCATTTTAAGGACAAAAAGATATAAACTCTACAAAATGTCATGGGGATCGATGGCTTGTTCAAGGTTTTATTTCAGTGTTAGCACAAATAGAGATCATGCCACACACTTTGGCAATTCATCTTTCAATGCGATATTTTCTATATTCACACTACCTATCACACACACACACACACACATATATATATATATATATATATATATATATATATATATATATATATATATATATATATATATATATATATATATATAGTTTCAAGGAGGGAAAAGGGGTGGAAGGAAACGATAATAGTTACTCATATAAAAAGGAGATAAGGTGAGGTGACTTACCAGTTTCTGTGACTTGTTTCATGGCGGCGGCCATATCATCATACCTTTCTGCTTGCTCCGCGAGTTTTGCTCGCTGTACTTGTTCTTCTTTATCGGCCATTTTCTGTCTGAAACAAAAGAAAAAAAGGAATTTTAATATTCTGACCACAAAGACAATACGAAATTCCCGAAACCTCCTATAAACTCCTGGATTAAAGCAGCTGCATTAATACTCTAATACATACATATGCAATTCTCAAGAACACATTAATATTACGATGAAATACTATTGAAACTATACCAAATGAAAACAGACCACCTTCATACAAATGCTGCGATTAAAATGACGAAAAATGAGAACGTTGAAATATTCTTACGAACTCTTACAATATTCAACCTAGATAATTCTTAATTGTAAATTATCTGGGTTGCAAGGACGATCTTAAGTATGAAAATGTATAAATAAAATGACTATTAACTCACTATATGATTTACACAGTTTTGCGCTCTTTGACTAGGCCAAGGCCTTGCAAGGTATAATGCGGCAATTCTGTCTATGCACATTCTAGAAGAATTCTGTACCACACGAATTACATATTCCTGAATGATAGAAGCAAAGCCCAAACTCCTAAAATTAATCGAAACCAACTTTGAAATAAAGTACTTAACCCTTAAGAAGAAATGGGAAGAGATAGGGTCAAAATTGTAATATCTCTTCAATGCGATGGATTCCAAAATAAAGTTTTGGATGTATTATAACTATCACTTGGGGTTAGGAATTCTGTCAACGGTTTGGTTTTCAGTTCATATGTACAGTTAACCACGCACATAGGTATGATGCATCAGCACACAATTCAAAAACCGCGTTTGAATAAATTTTCATTTAGTTTCCTTATTTTCATGTACTGTACATGCAAAACGCGAAGGGTATGCAGTATGTGGTTCCAATTGCATCTCGGAGAAAACAAACATTAGCTCAATGGGGGGAAAGACCACCAAAATCAGTGAGAGAAGTGTACAAGCTAATCAATGATAGCAAGCAACGGTAACCAAACTTTATCGAAAATACTGAAACCGCCAAATAAATTTTATCTACGGCTCTTCATGCGTTAATACTGGGTTGCTATTTCTTGATAACCTCTTGGAGGCCAGGTTTAGTTCAGGTGACAAGCTCGTTAATTAATATTGTACCATGTGACTTTATACTGGAAAATAATTACAGTATATATATATATATATATATATATATATATATATATATATATATATATATATATATATATATATGGTAATGAAGACATGAGTCAAAATTAAGATATATATATATATATATATATATATATATATATATATATATATATATATATATATATATATATATATATGGTAATGAAGACATGAGTCAAAATTAAGTAAGAGCTCTAAGAGTCTCTGAACAGTAATAAATTAAGAACATAAGAACATAAGAATAGAGGACACTGCAACATGCCTACTGGCACACACGAGGCAGCTCCATTTTTGAATTGTATTTTCAGCATGTCTAACCTATTCTATTCTACTCTACTTATTTATTCTGTTTTTCTTTTTATGATTTTTCTAATAAGCACTAACCTATTCATACCCACCCTACCTCTGTCATATGTCTATCTAATCTACATTTGAAGGTGTCTAAGGTATTGGCATTTACTATCCTACTAGGAAGCTTGTTCCATGCATCAGCTACTCTATTACCAAACCAATTTTTACCAATTTCCCTTCTGAACCTAAATTTATCAAGCTTAAATCCATTATTACGAGTTCTGGTTTGATCATGAATTTTTAAAACTTTATTAATATCTCCCTTGTTAATCCCTTTAAACCATTTATACACTTCAATCATATCCCCCCTAACTCTTCGCCTCTCTAGAGAATGTAGATTAAGTTTTTTTAATCTGTCCTCATATGGTAGATTTCTGATATTGTGTATCATCTTGGTCATTCTTCGTTGCACTCTCTCCAAGGATTCAATTTCCATTCTATAATAGGGTGACCAGAATTGCACAGCATAATCTAAATGGGGCCTAACTAATGCAAGATAGAGCTGCAAAATAACTTTTTCCGTCCTATTGCTGACGCTTCTTGAGATAAATCCTAAAATTCTGTTTGCTTTATTTCTGACTCCTGTGCATTGCTCTCTTGGCTTAAGACTACTACTCACAAGAACACCCAAATCCCTTTCACACTGAGAACTCATGATTTCATGGTTATTTAGCTTATAACTAGTATTGTCTTTTATAGTACCCATTTTAACTACTTTACATTTTTCAACATTAAATTCCATTTGCCATTTGTCCGACCATTCAGATAATCTATTTAGATCTTCCTGTAAAGCATGAATGTCTTCTTTTCCATTTATAGTTCTACCTATTTTAGTGTCGTCTGCGAATTTACTTAGGTTACTACTGATATCCGAATCCAGATCATTTAGATATACGATGAATAATAGAGGACCCAGTACCGAGCCTTGTGGTACCCCGCTTGTAACCGAGCCCCACTCTGATTTCTCTCCATTTATGCAAACCCTCTGTTTTCTGTCTTTTAACCATTGTTTGATCCATCTGAGCACAGCTCCTCCTATACCATGAGCTTCCAGCTTTTTAACTAATCTTTTGTGAGGAACTCTATCAAAAGCTTTGCTAAAATCTAGATATATTGTATCATATTCTTTGCCACAATCTACTGCCTCGTAAACTTCTGAATAAAAAGACAGTAAGTTTGTAAGGCACGAAAAACCCTTAAGAAACCCGTGTTGTGAAAGTTTTATCAGTCTGTGTAATTCTAGATGTGCCCTTATTTTATTTGCAATTATGGATTCTAGAATCTTACCCACTGTTGACGTTAAACTTACCGGCCTATAATTATTCTTTTTAACACGTTCTCCTTTTTTAAATATTGGTACCACATCCGCCAATTTCCACTCCATGGGTACCGATCCTAATTTTATTGAATTATTAAATAATGCAGTTAGAGGACAACTAAGCTCTTCCTTGCATTCCTTTAATATTCTAGCATATATTCCATCAGGTCCCGGAGATTTATGAGTCTTTAATTTATCTATTTCTTTTATTACCTCCTCTCTCGTAATATTTATTGAACTAAGTATATTATCGGGACTGTCTCTGTAAATGGATTCTACTTCCGGAATATTTTCCAAGTTTTCATTTGTAAATACAGATAAGAAATAATCATTTAAACATGTACACATCACTTTATCGTCATCTGTGATATGGCCATTGGCTACTTCAATTGGTCCAACTTTTTCCTTAAATTTTGTTTGATAATGTTGATAAAACCCTTTAGGATTTTCTTTAGCTTCTCCTGCTATTCGAACTTCGTATTTTCTTTTCGACTCTCTAACTATCTTTTTAACTTCCCTGTTTAACTGTATATATTGCTGCCTCACCTGCTCTTCACCTCTTTTTAGTTTCCTGTATATTCCTCTTTTAATACCTATAAGATTCTTTATTCTATTGTTCATCCATTTAGGGTCATTTTTTCTTGATCTGCAATGTTTCATGGGAATATAGTCTCTCTGACTATTCTTAAGAGTCATGACAAAATTGTTATATTCCTCATCCAAATTTATATTAACTGACGGACTGCTGTTCTTTCCTGTGAGAGAATTTAATGTATTGATCTTATCTTGTGATAATCCTTGGCATGTGGTACCCAAATTTCGGGGTAATCCGCTACCTGCGACCTGACCTGCTGGATTAACTACCCACATCTGTACCCCAGAAATCCCTTCCCATACCTCATTAGATAATTTAGTTTTTAAGCCCTCAAAATCTCCTGCTCTAAAGTTTGGAACAATATTCTTATTTTCCTTTATAGTTTCCTTGAAAATTATGTTAAATCTAATGGAATCATGGTCACTGTTGCCCAATTTTTCACCAACTTCTAAATTTGTAACCATATTCTCTCTATTACTAAGAACTAAATCTAGTGTATTCACCCCCCGTGTTGCTTCATGTACATGCTGAGAAAGGAAATTGTCTTCTACTACTTCCAAAAACTCCTTAGAGCTACTATCACCTGTTATGGTTTCCCAGTTAATATGTCTAAAATTAAAATCGCCTACAATGCAAACTCTATTTGACCTGCTCACTTTAGAAATTTCATCGTATATAACTTGCGACTCTATATTATCTAGATCAGGTGGTCTGTAGACTACTCCTACAACTAGACTTTCTATATTATTTTTAATTTCAACCCATAAGGTTTCTGAATTTAGATTTGTCTTAATTCCAGACTTAATGCAGCTTCTGAGGCTATCTTTAATATACATAATTACCCCTCCCCCTCTTTTATCTGCACTACGATCAGCATTATAAAGTTTATATCCTGTAATTATGTACTCAGCTTTAAGGTGTTTGCTTTCTAATTTAATCCAACTTTCACTAATGCATATTATATCCGGTCTCTCACTACATACTATGGCTCTCAGTTCTTCTATCTTGTTACCTAAACTACGGCTATTTGTATAATATACTTTTAAACTTTCTCTAGCTTCACCCTTCTTGTGGCTATTCTTTTTGTTAATATTTGTTCTATGTAACAAATGGTTCTTATCCTTAGACTCCCAGTTATTTGACCCACTATTTACTGAACCCTTACTGACTAATTTCTCTGCACAAGTATTAATCATTTCATTATTTGTGTCTAACAAAACCCCCCTACCTCTCTGTCTATCATACCAGCCAATACCGAGACACCTGAATTAGAAAGATGCACTCCATCCCTTGCATACATATACTTACGACTAGTGAAGTGATCCCACCCGTCTATAAAACCTATATTATTCTCCCGACAGAAGACTTTCATCCTAGCATTTACTCCTATAGCTCGAGACCACCACTCTGAACTTTGGCTAAGCCTAGGGAGAATACCACACATCACAGGAACTGCACCCCTTTTCCTAATCTTATCCAGGGCTTGTCTATACAACCTAATCAGCTCTTCACTTCTACCATCCTGCACGTCATTTCCCCCAGCTATCAAACAAACAACATCTTTTTTCTCAATCCAGCTATTTATTGACTCACCCACCTTCTTCATACCTGCTCCAGGGAAAAAATATTTTCCTCTAACTCTATGCCTGAGTTTCCTGTCTACATATCTGCATAGTGAATCCCCTACAATTACCAATTGATGAGGTTAAAGATTAAGAGATCATATTTCCACTATGAATATTCTCCAATTCATGTAATCCTCATTGAGGAATGATATACTACCTTTAATCTAAACATGTATCACATTAATTGAAGAAATATGTGAGCATCTTAGGTGATGCCGCACCCATCTCTCAGGAAAAGTCTAGAAATGACCATACGATATGACGTTATATAATAGCAAAGAAATTTTGGCTCTTTTTATAAGCTGGGCAATTCTAGAATTGTGTAAAACCGAGTGTAACACGTGTTCAAAGGACTTTGCCCCAAATATTGGGTAAAGTTTTATATATATTACTGGATATGGTTCCAGTGCAAGTTAAAAGATCAAACTTTATATAAAACATTCTCGAACTCATACATATTTCTAACCAGAATCGATCAAAGGACTTGGTTTTATAAGCGGATTATAGGAAAGTAGTATCAATGAGATCTTATTAAAGCTTTTCGATGTACTCCAAGAGTATTTTTTCCCTTATTCTGTACAACAGGGATCAGTACATGGCGCTATCCAATCAATATACAGTACTTCTTACAGTCAAACATGGCTGAGAAATATAAGCTTTAGATGTTCTTATATCTACGAGCTGTTCAAAGAAGGTCTCTAGGAACGTTATGATAGCGTCTTGAGATAATGGAAGGGAACGGTTAGTGGTTAGACCGAGAATAGTGGAATGATGAAGGTAGATGTTGCCTCGGGGAATGGTTGAGAAGGTACGGGAGAACAGAAAAACAGAGGGAGGAAGAGTGAGTGAGAGAGAGAGCTCTTCCCCGATAATGGATGTTGATGCCCGAGAAAGAGACGGGGAAAGGGAGACGTTGGGGGAGGATGGAATTCAGCAGGTGTTAAGAAAGCAGAGATATTCAAACATGATGCAACTGGGGAGAGGACAGAAGAAAAAGGAGATAAACATCTGTGCTGTAAAGACAACATCGAGTGTTATGATGGTGACTACATAACTGTATGCGTACACAACAATTATAAAGTTGGACTCGAAGTAACACTTGTGTCAATTTCAAGTTTGTGTTTTCAAAGTGAAAAAGGACAACGAGAGGTATGGTGAAGACGTCTGGCTTGATAACCGTACTCTTAATATCCATTCGTGAACTGAATCACCCTTAGATACAGACTGAATAATCCGCAAGTATCTTCGCATATACATGAACTGACATGGAATACAATTCACACATATGGTATGGAGAATGAAGTCAGCAATGAAGATACAGTACAGAAAAAAAAAAAGGTTTGATTTTGTGCCCTGACTTTTTACCTGGGGAATTATCTGATCGTCATATATTCTAAAGCTAATGTACCAGCCCAACTATAAAACAAAAGATATTCTCCAAAGGATAAAAAGAATACAGGTCGTGGGAGCCGAGAAAGGTAGCGATCTATATGGAGTAACTATGATCTTGGGCAAAGTGCTACTGAAAAATATATTTACTTCAATCGCAATATACCAAATATCATGGAACTAAGAATGAACAAAACATGTTCATCATTGGAATCGAGTAGACGTTAAAAATAATAAGAAACTACATCAGCATATGTCTAATTTCCAATACACAGAAGGACACCCCCCACTTCTTTCAGTAGTAATCTTGATCTTGAACTCTCAATGAATTATAAACCGACTAGTATATAATGAGCATGATCACCGAATACTAAAAACGATTATAGATCCCATTTAGATTTATACACTAAACTTGTTTCCACAACTGAGATCCCAAACGTGCATAAACTACAGTACAAAGCCGGTCAATATTCACATTCCATTCAACTGCTGGGCAGGGGGCAACAGGGGGTTTATGCAAGCAATGACCTTGAGCATTGTCAATGACCTGCTCTGGGTATTCACACAATCACATTAAGTGTATGAAGAATAGTTTCTCTTGTATCAAGGAATGATGTAATAATAGAATGAGAAATAAATATCCAAAAGCACACAACATGAACTGTCAAAAGTGTTTCACGAATTGTCACATGAAACAGAATACCACCTTAAAATCGAACCATATTAACCCAAGGCACCTTACTCATCTTGTTCTGAAACTTGACTTAAAAGACCTCGTCAATTATAAGAAGTACTATCAAGTATGGGACCGAAATGCATATACACCAGACTTGTCCACAAGTTATAAAGATAATACTGTACCTATGTCTCTCTCTCTCTCTCTCTCTCTCTCTCTCTCTCTCTCTCTCTCCAAAGTTTTGAGGTTAAATTCACAGAGCAATAAATGATTAATTAGTTATCACGATGCTTACACATGGCGATAGTGGAACTAAAATTGAAAAAGGAGAGACCATTTTAACCAAACTAATTAGGATTAAACAAAAAAATTGTGTTGAATCGCAAATATGATAAAACTAGCCCTAGTTTTACTTGAACCGAGTAAATGTTAAAGAAAAATTCATGACGGGAACGATAAGCTTGAAGGGCAATATATAAATTCTAAGATTACAATGTACATTGCTAACGCGCGCGCGAGGGAGAGATTGAAATCACAATTGATACCCAATATCCATTAACCATTGCAAATGCAATTACAGTACGAAAAATATTACGATATCGAAGCACATATTAAGTCATTACTTATGAATACCTGACGATACATTTTACACTTAACACCCAAGAATATTCTTAGGACCAGTTTCATTATATCCATATATATAACTACACATTTCACGTCAATTTGGTCTAGTGCATACCCTATATATTTCTTTCAAGAGAAATGAACTCCAAGAAGTTAAAGTAAAAGTTGTGTCCTGTCCAGTTAATTGGGGGTAACAATATTATTGCTCTGTTTAGGGTATTCAAATGTGACCCATTCCTGTAACTCTGTCCAAGCCAAAATTGACTTTCTTCCATTCATCGTACACACTACGTCCAGGGCAAACATCACCTCCAGTATTAACACAGCCAAACCCACATTACTTTCTCTCTCCCCCTTAATATGCCTCCGCGTGGGCAGTTACTTTAACCCCCCCCCCCAATCACAATTGCTTCTATACCTTTTGCTTAGTAAGCTTTGCCAGCTGAGTATTTGCGTGTCAGATATATCTATATTTTGCTTGCACACGTGGGGAAAATATTGTGCTTGCCAATTCTTTGCTCTCTTTCTTTCAATAAAACTGATACCATTACTTAAGCCCAATGCATGACTACCTTCCAACACTTTTTAACGGCAATCTTTCCCTTCTAATTCCACTATATAAATATAGCGTATTTTCCTAACTAAAATTCAGTGATACCCATAAGATACAATTAACGCATTAAGACTTTTTCAAGAGTAGACATCAATTCCAGTAGCTTTTCGATACTGTAAATTAATTTATCAGTATATAATTCTACTGGGAGCTCAATTCAAGAACGAGGTGTAAAGTACATGCGAAAGCATGAAGGTGTCAGAACAAGAAAGGAAACAGGACTTTGAAATCTGATAACTAAAATATACTTTGATCCGGTGATGGGCTTCTAAAGTGGTTTGAGATCAGTCAAAACCATGTTTATAAAATCACCTAAACCGATATCTGTTCACATGTTTAGCAGAATAGCAATCACACCTCCTACATCCTACATATCCTAAGGTTAAAAATATCATGTAGCTCGCTGATATCCCATCTCTCGCAAATTCTTCTCTGATAAGTAGAGGTTCAGGAAATATTATCTAAGCTGACAATCAGGTATTCGCATTTAAATATAAGCCAACAGCTGACAACTCTAGATCACATATACATTCCAAACTTTTCCATATAGAAGGGGCCTTCTGTTGTCTAGTTCCCTCTAGAAATGCATCATCAACTTGAAATTAATCTAATGCACATGTTACTTAATGAAACGATCAAACCTGTGATTCTTAGTTCATCATTATGTCTGGCTGCAGCTTGTTCCCTTTAAGTATTATAAATGCAATATGGAAAACACTATATAAATCACAAATGCTAATAAAGAAACAAAAATGCTAAAACCTAAAACTAGGACAGAGAGCTGCTGTGTTTATAATACCATTGTTAAAAGGAAGTAGGGCAGATCTAACACCTGTAAGAACACTTATTCCACTTAAAGTTTCAGTTAGGAAAAAAGAAATTATGCAATAATGCATTCCATATTTTTCAAATATTAAATAACTTCCTATTCTTTACACACTTGCCTATTTCATTCGAATATAAATATTGGAGAGCAAAATTTGTTATAATGACATACTAGCCTATGGAGCGATTACGAAAAGGAAATGAATATCAAGGCAGCATAATTTATCGGTCACTAGCGCACGACCAAAATTAGATCATTAAAAGCAGGCAATACATTTACTTTATTACAAAATCATGGAACAATGATTTTTCCAATAACTGATAAGTTAGGATGTTGCAAATTACAAGCTATGTGAAGATGCAAAGGCGAAACTTTACTTCATTTAGTTGGCGATTCATATAGATTTGACAGATTCAAACTCCACCTTTACCATTCAACATCATACAATGAATATCAATTAGCACAAACATTCAAGGTTACACACCATCAATGGCAATTGTCATTTTAATGAAAGACCGACCATATACACACCGAGAGCCTCAATAGTTAGTAATCTGGTAGGATGTAATAATTCCTAGACAGGGAATTACTTCTCTTTTGCACCATTTAATCAAATATTACCTCGAGAAATTGCACTTTTCACAATCACAGTTGTTAATAACTATACCCTAATTTGACAAAGTTCATGAGATTTCATCCATACTTAAATAAGATTTTAACTTTTTCCTAAGCACGCCCCCTAAAAAAAAAGTCGTCACACATTTCTTTCTATACTTCAAAATCGCGATAATTCAAAGTCAACGCAGCTACCACGTACATGGGCGTGTCACCTGTTTCTCTTCAACAGCACTGACGGATAAATATAGACCACGTGGCAGTAAATATTACTTTTCTCCTGGCGTTTAAGCAAAGGTATTTAGGTGTATGGGTTAATAAGATAAAAAGTTTCAAAGGTAAGACTGGAAACTATACAATGTTCTTGGATCTTGAATGTAATAGGTTTTCTGTTAGTAATATACAGCAATAGCACACACATACATCAATACTGTATTGGCTTTCGTATAATGCGCAGTTAATTCCAATATATGATGCCAGAGATTTTTCCTTACGTTCACTAGATACAATACCATTTAATGAAATCCGGTAAAAAAAAATGGATCCTGAACACATCGCAAACCGAATATGCATCACGCTATAAAGAACAGGAAAATAAGAAATATAATTAGACAAATACTGTACAAAAATACTTTCAAAAACTGGCCTTCCTGACAATTCTAATAGTGGATCAAATGAAAAACTTTGGATCCAATCTTGATAAAGAGTCCATTATTCTACCTGCCGAACCTCAACATAAGATTTTTTGTTGGCAGGCTGGAGCTGGGAAATAAAATCTGGATGCCCTTCTTAACTCACAACAGTGGGCTATAACACAAGTTTATCACTTCCCGAGTCGAATACTAAAACCATATATCCTACTACGTTACTTATAACTTTGTTTGACAAGTGGCGAAAGTACTCTTAGCTCCAAGTGTACAATTCGTCACAAATTCGGCGACAAAACGAAGTCAGATATAATTCAGTACCTTGCAAAATTTAAAGATTTGAAACAAAAAAAAAGAGACAAACTCCCTCGAGAGACAAAGTTTGGGAGAGGGTCTTTATATACTCTATAGGAAAAACCATTTGCTATTCACAAGAATTTTAAGCATAATGCCAGTGTTTGGGTAAGAAAGTTATAACGATCAACCTGTATTGATTAGGGTATAATTCAGCATATTATTGGACTTTTAGTAACCGAGATGGATAGCTCCGACAACAGGTAGGTTATATTACTGCAAGTACAAAGATTCAAAGTATTTCTAAGAAACAGAACTCTGATGCAGAGTGGGTTTGGAGAAGATGAAGTCGCATCTTTTCAAAAGTAAAAGTCAAACAATTTAAAACATTACTATACAATAAAGGTCATGAACACGGATAAGCGTGACTGCTAAGAGCAATAGTTAAAAGGCTAATGAATTATTAGCCGAGTTCCAAAAGCCATTTTTCAGTATGTGGCTCATTTTTCCTTTTTATCTTTTTAAACAAAATACCACTCAGTGACGAAGTTGATATTCCAATGTAGTTTCAGAACTTATACCAAGGACCATGCGAAGGAATTCTTTTCTTAAGTAGGATTTTTGCAGAGTAAAAGGCGTAGCAAGGAAGAGCCTTGGTTATCTCTAAGCAAACCATACGAGTAAACTGATCACTGATCTCAAAGAGTAGATAACAGATAGGCACTGACCGTATCCAAACAAAAACTAATGTTAGCAAAACGAACATTACGTTTCCTTTCTAGGTCAATTACAAATATGACTAGATACCAAGAATGTACCTAGGGAAATGCCTCACACTGCCAAAAATAAAGATCACTATAAATGTGCTAAGATCGGCAAAAGACTACTGCACTTTCTTCTGTCTGGGTCTGTTATGAAGATGACAAGAGGCCCAAAAATGGGACCTTGGGGAATGTTTCACAAGGCCTTCAATAAAGGTCACCCACTAACCTGTGGTCAAGTATTCTCTGGGTGTGACAAATGTCCTTAGATGAAAACCTATATATAATGATATAATAACTAAAATGTAATAAGTAGGTGAAAGATTACCTATGTAAAGGGCTTTAAAAGTGCAGTGTTCCGTTCCTAATGTAAAAAAAAACTGTCAATAATCAGCATTACTATTATAAACACTTTCTAATTCGAAAACAGAAACGGACCACGGGGTCAGGTCAAGTCTGAAAACCCGTAGAACACTTACCTTACACCTAACAAATTACGGGATTATCTAATGTTTTGGGGGTCACTAAACTTTACCAGATCAAAACTATGTATCCCAAGCTACTTATGCCCAGAGACTTCCAGACGTATGGAGACACCACAATATTTATTTGGAGGAAAATGGCGTAAAAAACACCAGATAATAATGATTCCTGGTCGTCTGAAGAAGACAAGTGTGAGAAACTCGTCTTAACTGTGAAACCACGTTCACAAACTAAGATCCCTGCTAACTGTTCAGTATTGCCATTGTTAAATGGACAAAGAGAGAAACGTATTGACTCATGGCTACTACGTTTTAGGTACGAGT
This sequence comes from Halocaridina rubra, assembly GCA_037179515.1. NCBI lineage: Eukaryota > Metazoa > Arthropoda > Malacostraca > Decapoda > Atyidae > Halocaridina > Halocaridina rubra. The sequence goes on along the minus strand of JAXCGZ010018961.1, from coordinate 13,991 downwards.
TAGAGATTATCTAGATGCCATTCCTCTGCAGGTGGTAAATAAGCACGTACTCACAGTACAAGTGTTACGAAATAAGAGGTTACGTCAAAATCTAATAAAAGATTGCTTCGGTCCCTCAATGTAGTTTTGCAACTAAAATGTCCAGTTCAAAATAACCAAACGATTTGAATTTGCTAATAAAAACAAAGTTCCACTTTACACATGTTTGTGAGATAAATGTGGCAGAATGACTTATGGTTCTCGATGACTCCTGAGAAAATTATAAGACAGTACTCACGAAGTAACAGCCAAAGACACACTTTGTACTTCAATATATTTTCCATGAGATCAATTTTTATCATTCGAACACTTCAGGGAAATCGAATAGGCCCAGTGCACACATGGGTATCAAATGGTGACTATACCAGCTTTTATAGTTATAAGGCACAACCTTTCAACCTATCTGCATTTGAGAGAGAGAGAGAGAGAGAGAGGGAGGTTACCATGAGAAGTAAGGAACTTTACAAATACTGTATATACAAGAAAATGTGAATGTGCTAACTCACATGACCTCAAGAGCCCAATGATAAATGAAGTTGGATATCTAAAGATATTCCTAGAACTAACTGGATAAAAACTGCAGCATAAATTGCACATCATGCTGAAAAATTATAAGGGCAAGCCTAGTTCCCCGGGAAAAGCCCAAGAGGGCATGAGCATATACGCAGCTACTGAAGGACCTCAAAGCCAAAAACCGTAGCAGCAAGAAATTACGTTACAGGAATATTTTATATGAAATAACATCGAGGTTTGAACTTGCAGAAATGTCAAAGTTCAATTAAACTGACTTTTTTGGCACTACATTAGATTCAGCCTTGTTCATGAGCTTGTCAGACCAATGTCTCAGTGACTTCAAACTCTCTTGGAAGCGATGAAAACAAAACTTTTAATATACAATTTTATTACCATTGTGCATGGCCCAAAACATTCAAGAAAAAAAAAAGTCATGACAAAAAGGAATGGAAATGGTATAAACACCAATATCAAGATCCATAAATCAACTTCGGTAAGAAATTAAGATATTTATAAAATGCATACACTCTGTGTCACACTTGACGTTTGTCATCAACAGGAATCCCAGAGGAGAAAGAGGTCGAAAGTATAAATAATTTGCTTTAGTGAAAAGTATAAATAATTTGCTTTAGTGAAGAAAAAGTATAAATAATTTGCTTTAGTTAACAAAAAAAAAATATATATATATTTGCAGTTAAACAAAATACAATTAAAAATTAGCTAAAATTCAAGCCTAATCAATACTTAAACACAGTCTAAACACAACTGCTTCATATTTATCAACGAGTCACCTACACAAATCTTTATGCAAAATTCAGCACTTAAGCCTACTCTCCATCTTTCTAAATTATGTACATGAAATTAGATGTCACACTTTTTTTGTAGAGTAACCACAGGGTTCTTTTAAAGTTATTCAACGTTTCTAGATGTCACCTAAACTAATAATTTATGAAGTTATTTAACCTTTACAAGAACAGAAAAACTTTATTAATTAATCTCTTCAGAGATACATTAATAATCTGTAATTTTAACCGAATTTCACACAAAATACAAATTACAATTAGGACATCACATGGCATTCATGAGATGTTCACAATTAGTAATCTTGAGGCAAACTTCCAAACGTCACTCAAATCACTTCTGTATTTTCACCTACATTTAAGATACTTTTTTCCTAAAAAATGTTTCAAGGCCACAAGAATGACTTGAAAACAGAATCCCTAATGCGAAATGCTCTCAATATACATACTTGGAATGAAGACGGTGTAAAGAAACTACTACAAATGCATGCATCAAAGTTTAACTTCATAAAATTTTCAATGTTTTGAATAAGTACAAAATACCTAATAATAATATAGCATAATTTTAATGCCGAATCCCTAGAATATTAAAAATAGAGATTACAGGTCCAGTTCTATAAAACCCGACTGCAAATCTTATTAAAAAGGAACTTGTATCGACACACACACACACATATATATATATATATATATATATATATATATATATATATATATATATATATATATATATAGGGATAACATTAACAAACTTACGAATAAACTATAAACTTGAGCCTAACCAATCTCAAGTATTTTGTAAAAATATTGCAGAAACTGAAATAACTAACTAATTTTGGAGCTTTTTTAGAACTGCAGTCCCAGAGGACCCATTTGAACATCAAAGTCCCAGCTGACGCCTTTTGAACCTAACCTATATTTGTAAAACTAAATTTAAAAAAATCAATTGTTTTTCAATAACCCAAAAGTTCATTAAATCAAAAAGCAAGAAACAAAATAACTGTTTGCATTGGGCTTTAACAGATTAGCAGTTTCGGATAAACTGGAGAAGACCTGAGAAAACACTCCAACTGGCCAACAAGAGATAATGCATCTCAAAATTAAGCAATCGGAGATAGAGCAATTTAAGTTAATTTAGGTAAGATTAGGTTATCTCCAGTTGGCCTATCATGAGAAGTGCCCTCTCGAGTTGACAGCGCTACGTCTTCTCCAGTTTAAAAAAAGTTAGCATTAAATATTAAAAAAAAAAGCATAGAACAGGTCAGAACTGCTTCTTGCTTTAAGGAATTGATTAAATTTTCTTCTAAAATTCAGAGAAAAATGATTGATCTATCAAGGTTATATGGAAATGTGCAGTTAGAATTACAGCAACAATTTAACAAAACAATTTTAAAGAACTTAAAATTATGATTTTGGTAAAAAAAAAAACAAAGTAACTTTAGCAATATTTCTAGAATATGTAAACAAAAGTTCATTATAAGAAAAAAATGGCTATTAAATGTGAATACAACTAAACCTAACCTTTTAAGTTAGCCATAAACAGTATTCACGACACAATGACCTATTCAAAGAAGAGATGTGACACTCTAGCTATTTAAAGTTCGTGGGGAAACATACATCAACTATTACAACATTGGCCATACAGACAGTAGCAAGCACTGCTGAACAACTAAAATTCAACGAAGGACAGAACTAGAACACTATGGCTTCTCTCTCTCTCTCTCTCTATATATATATATATATGGAAACTCATGAAACTTAGATCCCTCTTAAAAAAGATGATAACTGGAGTTACTTCGTCTAAGATTTTCTTTTAATGTTTTCTATTTTCACTTAATTCTGGGGTGTTACAAGTACAATTTATCTTGGGGTAAGATTCGTTATATGTATCCCTGCCATAGACTATCGGAGATATCAGTGTTACCACAACATACTGAAATGTGCCAAGCTGCTGTATGCTCAAATTCACCCAAATTAGGTTGTGTAAGGCTTCAAATTTGTTAGGTTAGGTTAGATTAAGATATGTAGGTACCCACCACCGCCCACCAACATTTGCTTTTAAAAAAAAAAAGTTACTTTCGACGAAAACAGATTAATTTTAAACGCATTAAAACTTATTAGCAATAATAGCTTAGTTCAAAGCTTGAAGGGGTATAAAAAACCAAAGCTTGAAGGGTATAAAAAACCAATCTTAATCATGTATACATAAATTAGAAAATTAATACTTTCATACACACACCCAGAGAGATCTCACTAATTATATTATATTAGGTCAAGTCGACTATCAACAGCATTTTATGATACTATTATTCTTCAGCTGCCTCAATGGAAAACCAAAATCCTTAAAAGGAGAAAAAAAAAAGTTTGTTTGGGCCAAAACGGTATACACAAGTGATAGGCTCATGTTACCCTTGTGATAATCTCCAACCTTCTGAGAGGAAGCCATGCGTTCAGGCTTGAACTAATAATGACCCAATGCTTACAACCAGTATCGTTTTCCTAGAAATGGAAATTTTGTAATATGGTGGAAAAATTTCCAAATACAATAGAATAAGTTTATTCTGTAATCACATGGCATCTTATGTAAAAATCACCTTAAATTTGAGTTCTAAGCCAACAAATAAAACCGGAAATCTGGC
>JAXCGZ010018961.1:0-5000 GCA_037179515.1 Halocaridina rubra | reverse complement strand
TTTTTATACCTTCATGCCAATGATCTTGACTTCATGGTCAACTTCATAAGCATAATGTATATGTAATTGCAAATGATTAAGTCGTATAAATCTCCGAAAATATAATTCTGTTGTGTTTTTCCTTATTTTTATATTTTATTGAAAGTATCCAAAAGTATAATATTCATTTTGGTATATAGTATGTTTCTTTTCCCCGTACAGTATAATAAAATGTAATTACCATTCATAATATACAAAATCGTCCCTCATTCATAAACATGCTAGGTTTTCTTTTACTTAAATCTGTAGTATGTAAGATGAAGCAGTGGGGGTAAACCAGCTGCAGCTGTTAGAACTCATAGCAGATCCTTGCCCAGTTGCATTATGGGTGGCCTGAGGACGGTTGTGGGGGGAATCATGGCAGGCTTTTACCCCTAAGAAGCTAAGAGGAATGATTGAGGCATATTAGCTTCTGCTGAATGTGTGCTTTGACTCAGCCATCCCCTTACATGGAAGATTGTGTCTGTGGTATATGTATGTACAGTAGTACATTCCCTTTACATTTTGGTTATATCACACAGATTGATAGTGATGGAGATGGCTTCATATTGCGCTCCGAGCTGAAGCAGTACCTGCTTCGTACTCCATTGAGTGATGTGCCTCTCTCTAATGACATGGTGGATAGTATGCTCTACCATGTGGATTACAATAATGATGGTTTCATAAACCTTCAAGAGTTTTATGGATTGGTAAGTTTTCTCTCTTACATCTCTGTTTTAGTAACCTCATCTTGTAAAAAATGTAATTTACTTTTCCTTTCAAGTACAAAATTTAATACAGACACTCCCATACTTACGAACAACCGAGTTATGAACATTTGCGGATACAGTACAAACAAAAACCTACCCATTAAATACCCATGTATTAATGTATGTATTACTGTACTGTACCGTATTATTACATCATTATTACCGTATTAAAATTCATTAATAGTGTATACAGTGATCCTTCGCTGTATCGCGTTTCTTGGCTCGCGTTTTCACTGTACCGCGTTTTTTTTTTTTTTTTGGAGGGGGGGGAAATTATTATTTTTTTTGGGGGGGGGTATATATGCAAAAATATTAAAATATTAAAAAAATAAAAATTTTCAGTATTTTCATTTTTTTTATTGAAAAAAACAAATTTCATTATTTAATTGATAACAAAAATTTATTTCCCAGCCTACGAATAATAAAACAGTAAAAAATAGTAAAAAACATAAATTTAGATATATAACTCACAGTATTGATTCATGTGAAATAGTGTCCGATAGCGTACAATGTATTGGGGTCGCACCTAAGTGAGCTAGCATATATATGAAAATTTCCAGTAGTTTCATGATTTTATTGATAAAAAAACTTATTTCTTAGCCTAAGAATATAAAACAGTAAAAAATAGTAAAAAACATAAATACTAACAATATTGCACCACGTAAAATACGATACCGGTATCAGCGTTTCGGAAAACGCAAAGGCTCTCACCTACGTGACCTAGTGAATATTAAAATTTTAATTATTTTATTGATAAAACAAGTATTTCCTAGCCTAAGAATAGTAAAACAGTAAAAAATAGTAAAAAACATAAATACAGTACTAACAGTATTGCACCATGTAAAATACGATACCGGTATCACGTTTCGGAAAACGCAAAGGCTCTCACCTACGTGACCTAGTGAGTATTAAAATTTTCATTATTTTATTGATAAAACAAGTATTTCCTAGCCTAAAAATAATAAAACAGTAAAAAATATAAATACTAACTGTATTGCACCATGTAAAATACGATACCGCTATCAGCGTTTCGGAAAACGAAAAGGCTCTCACCTACATGAGATAGTTCATGGAATGCTATTAGCTGAAAGGTCGGGAGACGACGAATCACAGAATTGTTTTTCTGTATGTTCTGTATCATGGGGTCTGATTGGCTTCTTCATTGCAGTTTGCTTTTCCCACCATCTTCAATTGTCTCGCCTCACTCGTTCAGTCTAACTCACGTGTGCGCCGTTCACGTTGTGCTTATTAATACGTTTTGCTTGTGATTGTATTTTCACGCGTAATTTAACCTTTGCAATGCCTCCCAAACGTCCTTCATCTTCTAAGGCTTCTGGTAGTCAGCCTAAGCGGCAAAGGAGGATGTTAACCATAGTAGATAAGGTGAAACTCTTAGATATGTTGAAAGAAGGAAAAAGGTTCACGGATGTCGGCCGCTATTTTGGCCTCAATGAATTTACTGTTCGCTACATCAAAAAGGACAAGGCAAAGATCAGGAAAACAGCGAGTATTTCTTTTGAGAAATCAGCGAAGAGGGTCGTAATGTCCCGCAATAAGGCAGTAGTGTGGATGGAAGCTGCTTTGGCCCTGTGGATTGCTGATTGAAGAAAGAAAAACATCAGCTTAGACTCCAGTATCATACAAACAAAGGCGAAATAGCTGTACGATACATTTGCTACAAATGAACCCGTTGACGACAGTGGCGACCGTGGAGAGGAGGAGGGGAGAGAAGAAGATATCGACGACCCACAACCAGGACCCTCCAGCGATTCTCCATCTAGGATACAACCGTTCATTGCTAGCAAGGGATGGTTCTTCAAATTTAAAAAACGCTATGGCCTAAAAAGTGTTTCAGTGCATGGTGAAGCTGCCTCTGCAGATACAGCTGCCGCAGAAAATTACGTGAAGAACTACTTCAAGAAAATTATCGCCGAAGGGGAATATGTTCCTGAGCAAGTCTTCAACATGGATGAGACTGGCTTATTTTAGAAGAGAATGCCATGTCGCACTTTTCTCTTCAAGGAAGAAGCTAAAGCCCCTAGATTTAAAGCGCACAAAGATCGCATTACCCTCATCATGTGCGGGAATGCTGCGGGCTTCATGGTAAAGCCCGGGCTTATTTACAAGTCAAAGAACCCTAGGGCTTTGAAGAACAAGAATAAGAATCTGCTGCCAGTGTATTGGATGCATAACCCTAAGGCCTGGATCACGAAAAGCCTCACATCGGACTGGTTTCACCAATGCTTTATCCCTCAGGTTAAACTTTTTCTTGCGGAAAAAGGCCTTGAATTTAAAGTCCTTCTTTTGATGGATAATGCTGGTGTCCACGCAACTAATCTCGAATATAACGGTGTTCAAGTTGAGTTCCTGCCACCGAATACGACGTCACTGATTCAGCCTATGGATCAAGGCGTTATTTATGCGTTCAAGGCCCTCTACACACGAAATGCCCTGGCGAACCTGGTTGAATCCATGGATTCGGACAAAGACTTCTCAATGAAGACGTGATTACACGATTGCCACATGCCTTCAAAATATTAAGAATGCAATCAAAGAGATGAAGTCGGCCACAATCAATGCCAGCTGGAAGAAATTGTGGCCCGAAGTCATCCACGACTACAAGGGATTTGCTCCTGACGAAGTCCATAACTCGGCAGTTGCGAAAGCTGTGAAGTTGGCTGCATTGCTAGGAGGAGAAGGCTTTAAAGATATGACTCACGAAGATGTGAATGAAATGATTGACTGCCACACACAGCCTTTGAGTGATAAAGACTTGGAAGAAATGATGAAATCAGCGAGCGAAGAAGAGGAAGAACTTCAGGAAACGCACAAAGAAATTGAAGAACCTGGCCTTACACTCGAACGTCTGGCAGCCATATATTAACATGTGAAAGCATCCCAACGACTTTCGTAAGAATATGACGATAATATGGTTCATTCGGTGACCTTCTGTAATTTTCTCGACGATGCCAAGATTCCTTACCATACCATCTTCCAACAAAAGAAGAAACAGCGACAGCAACTCCCCATTACCATGTTCTTCTCCCCCAAAAAGCAGCCGTAAAGCTTTTATTGGCTGCGAAATAATTTCCTCCGGGGTCAAGAAACGTCATTACCACCTCATTCACGGTAAGTTTACCTATCACGTACATATAAATATACGTTGCATGCTGTTATTCATAATGTAAAGGGTGTTTTTTTAACAGTGCAGGGAGGGTTTATGCAGTACATAAACGTGAAAATAATTGTAAAATACCTATGTACATGAGTATCATGTAATTACCACTTCATTCACTGTAATTTTATCTATCACTTTCATATAAATTTACGTTGCATGCTGTTATTTATAAAGTAAAGGGTGTTTTTTTAACATTGCAGGGAGGGTTATACAGTAAGTAAACGTAAAAATAATTGTAAAATACCTATGTATATGAGTATGTCATGTCATTACCACCTCATTCACCGTAATTTTATCTATCACTTTCATATAAGTTTACGTTGCATGCTGTTATTTATAAAGTAAAGGGTGTTTTTTTAACAGAGCAGGGAGGGTTTATACAGTATGTAAACGTAAATATAATTGTAAAATACCTATGTACATGAGTATGTCATGTCATTACCACCTCATTCACCGTAAGTTTATCAATCACTTTCATATAAATTTACGTTGCATGCTGTTATTTATGAAGTAAAGGGTGGTTTGTTAACAGTACAGGGAAGGTTTATACAGTAAACGTAAAAATAAATTAAAATATCTGTACATATAGGCTGATCCTACTTCGCGATTTTCCTGTCTAACGCCGGGTCCCGGAACTGAACCATCGCGATAATTGAAGGAACACTGTATATATATATATATATATACAGTGATCCCTCGTTTGTCGCGAGGGTTAGGTTCCGGGACCCGTCGCGATAGGTAAATTTTCGCGAAGTAGGAACACCTTAAATTTTTTTTTTTTTTTTTTTCCCCCTCGAGTACAAAGAGGATTACGATTAGAAAAGATCATCATCATCATTATATATATATATATATATATATATATATATATATATATATATATATATATATATATATATATATATATATATATATATATATATATATATATATATATATATATATATATATATATATATATATATATATATATATATATATATATATATATATATATATATATATATATATATATATATATATATATATATATA
>JAXCGZ010018960.1:132500-135000 GCA_037179515.1 Halocaridina rubra | reverse complement strand
ATTCAGACTCATTAATGACCCTTCTCATACTTCTTAACTGGGTTCTGTTTCTCTTCGCCGTAAGGTATCATCCCTCTCTCTTTTTTATCGCTACTATATCCATCGCTGCTCTGATGGGTTGGCTAGTTGCATCCCTCCCCTACTGCCAAGGCCGCGTAATACTCGCCAAGCTGCCTCGTCTCACAAGTACTGTGTGGAGGTTTGTAGCTCTCGGATTGGCCAGTGCAGCGACTGCTTCTTCCCATATACCTACAGACTCAGGAACTCTCTTCCCCCTTCCATCTTTTCAAATTCTTATAACCTATCTACCTTCCAAAAGCGGATCTATCGTCATCTCGGGACCTTATCCTGACATATCTGTACGTCCTCAATACTTTGAGTATTCTACCAGCCTGTCCTTTTCCTTTATGTATCATTACCTTATCTTTGCCTTGTCCTTAACTTTATTTTTTCCTTCGTCTTAATGTTTCCTTCGTGCCAGGCCCTTTGTTGATGAGGGTAGTTTTCTTGCCTGTCCCGGTGTCACACTCATAATATATACATACATACATACATACATACATATATATATACATATATATATATATATATATATATATATATATATATATATATATATATATATATATATATATATATGTTCCGGTTTTACGTCACGGGTTCCCTTTTCTAAATAGAGAGAAAGTTTATATATATATGTATATATATATATATATATATATATATATATATATATATATATATATATATATATATATATATATATATATATATATATATATATATACATATAAACATATATATATATATATATATATATATATATATATATATATATATATACATATATATATATATATATATATATATATATATATATATATATATATATATATATATATATATATGTTTATATGTATATATATATATATATATATATATATATATATATATATATATATATATATATATATATATATATCATATAAACATATATATATATATATATATATATATATATATATATATATATATATATATATATATATATATATACATATATATATATATATATATATATATATATATATAAATATATATATATATATATATATATATATATATATATATATATATATATATACATGTATATATATATATATATATATATATATATATATATATATATATAATATATATATATATATATATATATATATATATATATACATATATATATATATATATATATATATATATATATATATATATATATATATATATATATATATATGAATCATTTTTTACCCCGACCGGGGCTCGAACCTAGGACTTATGATTACTAAGTCAAGGCGCTACCACTACACCACAGAAGGTTAAAAGGAATCCAACCTTATAGCTTATATCTGCTATACTTAGGAATGAACGCATTCTAACTGAATGCCACTATGTTCATATTACAGATTCCCCAACGTCACTCGTGGCTTCATTTTAGCATTTAATTCAATTCCCAATCTCATTCGGGCCATGAAATAACCAATTAAGCACATTACATATGTGAAAACATGAATAATTTTTTACCCCGACCGGGACTCGAACCTAGGACTTATGATTACTAAGTCAAGGCGCTACCACTACACCACAGAAGGTTAAAAGGAATCCAACCTTATAGCTTATATCTGCTATACTTAGGAATGAACGCATTCTAAATATATATATATATATTTATTTGTTCCTGTTCCTGTTTTACGTCACGGACTCCCTTATCAACCAAGGGCTAGGACGGTTGCCTTCTTGCGAAGGACTTGTTTTGGCAGATGTAATCCTTACGCTGAGTGCATGCCTTTGCTAACCTCAGACCGTGGCGGGGCGCGAACCCTCGACCTGACGCCTCAGAGTCGGAGACGCTACCGACTGAGCCACGGCGACTTATATATATATATATATATATATATATATATATATATATATATATATATATATATATATATATATATATATATATATATATATTAATATATATATATGGATATATATATATATATATATATATATATATATATATATATATATATATATATATATATATATATATATATATATATATATATATATATATATATATATATATATATATATATATATATATATATATATATATATATATATATATATATATATATATATATATATATATATATATATATATATATATATAACAAAACTTTCTCTCTATTTACATAATATTTTGGCAAGCCCATCTCGAACTCGCAAAAGAGAGAGAGAGAGAAAAAAAGAAAAAAATGTGATAAAGGACTTTCAAAAAGTGACCCCATTACTGAAGACTCAAGGAGGTCTTTGTTCCTCTTCATTATTTCAAAGTTCTGGAATGCCATAGAGAGAGAGAGAGAGAGAGAGAGAGAGAGAGAGAGAGAGAGAGAGAGAGAGGAGAGAGAGAGAGAGAGAAATAATGATGAACAAGAATAAGACGGAGGAGGAG
>JAXCGZ010018960.1:117500-130000 GCA_037179515.1 Halocaridina rubra | reverse complement strand
TTTATCTGTTTATTCATTTATTTATTTATTTATTTATTTATTCATTTATTTATTATTTATTTATTTATTTATTTATTTATTTATTTATTTACTTATTTATTGATTTATGTATTTATTAATTTATTTATTTATTTACCTATTTACTTATTTATTTATTTATATTCAAGCTTGAAAATATTTATTCTTATATATGTGAATTTATTTAAATATTTTATGTAATTTATTTTTGTTTTATGTTTTTCACGTGGTGTGATTTTCCAAGTAATGTTTGGTGTCCGAACAACTGCTCCCAGGAAAATTATCCCACGGACAATTTTCCCCTGGAAAATTGCCTCCTAGGACTATTGACCCCCTCCCCAAAACAAATATTTTTATTCATTATAATAATGATAGTGAATTTATTTTTTTTTATCTTCAAGGTTAGGTTAGGTTAAGGTGGGCTTAGGTTAAGTTGTATTATGTAAGATTAATCAAGGTTAGGTTAAGTAAGGTTAAGCTACACTGTCATTACATAATGACATATTTTCCATTTTTTCGTTATCCGTAAGGTTAGATTAGGTTGGATTTTAGATTAGGTAACCTAACATTTAAGAAAACGAATCAATGAAAGCTTTACCATTATAATTATGATGAATAAAAGTAGTTGGTTTGTGGGGCAATTGACCTAGGGGGCAATTTTCCCGGGATCTGTTGTTCTATCACCGTCATTTCTATTTAAGTCTCTGTTTATGAATGCATTTTAATTAAATTTTATTTATATATTCACTATTACTTATTTGTATGTATTTCTTTCTTTATATATATATATATTTCCTTTATTTATAATATATATATATTTATTTATTTATTTTGCTTATTTTGTGTTTTATATATTTGTCTGTGTACATATACTTTTTCCATGATTTAGGAATTACGCAATCGGTGTATTTTTTTTTCTTTTACTTATTAAAGTGCTTTTCAACTATTATTCCATATTTTTGCACAAGTCTATTTCTTTTCTTCATCTTCATTTATCACACACAATAAAAATAACTGTTATTTTATACTTGTAGAACAAGTTAATACTCTAGAATGTACAGTACTCATTATGGATGTAAAATTAAAATATTAGCATATAATTTTTACAAAAGAATTTTATTCAGTAATTCTTAAAAAGTATAAAAAAATCTTAAATACATAAATACTATCACAGATATATATACAGTTTAAAAAATTGAGTTTGTACATGAGATGTTCCTTCTGAACAAAAAACAAACAAGAGAAATAATAATAATAATAATAATGTTTCGAAGAAGAAGACAATAGATTAATTTGCCCATGTATTTAGGGACTTCAAAATGTATTACGAGATCACAGAAGCTTATACAAACAGACTTAGGAGTCTGGGCCACTTGCACACACACACACGCACTCACACACACATATACACACACACACACACAAACTCTATGCTATCTGGTTTCACTAAAACTTTTGAATTTGTGAAGTGAATTAAAAGAGTTTAGGTACTATATTTCTGCCTTTTGATGCCCCATTAAGTAAAGAGATTGGATGCCAGTTTAATAATACAAAAATTAAGATGAAAGACACCCATTGTACTGTGAGAAAACATAATGATGAACAAATTAAAAGATGATAAATGATGAGATGCGAGGTATATAAAAATAATAATAATAATATAAAAATGATAAAATTAACACAAATAAAATATTTGTAATGCTACACATTATAAATTATCACTTGGTCATTCTGCGATTATCACAGGAGCTCAAGGAATCACCATTTTGGGATTTGGTTAAGGGAGATTAAATCTCCTTTGAAGCATCTTTTTTTTATTTTTTTTTTATCCAGAGCTCTGCTGAAAGGGGCCGCAGACACCCCATGTCACCTGAGATTTTGTCCTCCATTGGTTTTGGAAACCTTAACCTCGTTTTGGAAACCTTAACCTCGTATAATAATGCGATGGCTATTCCAGTAATGATGGTATTTGCTAAACAACCTTAACCTCTTATTATATTGCAAGGTTAATCCAGTAATGATAGTATTGCCCAACAGAATGAAATCTCACATTTCCTGTATTGGCAATACCGAAAACTAAGTCCGCTTTTTGCATTTAATGTTAATAACAATTTGGGCGGACTGGTCCACTTTTCGTGGCAAAATGGTTAAGAAAGACTTCTCTTTCCCAGTCATCTGGAGAAGACTATGATTTGACACTGTCTTGGACGTGAACTAATTAAGTCTTCTTTACATCCAAGGTCTAGGTGACGGCGTCCCTGAATCTCCTGAAGGCCAGTATTGTGCAGGAGAAGATACAGAGGCACTATTGAGGGCAGCGCTAAGGAAGGCCAGATCTGGAGCAGGGCGGGATTGTGAATCACTTTGTTGCGTCTGCTGAAGTTGTTCCAGAGCTCTGAAGTCAAATCTGTAAGCGTATCTCTTGCCATGAACTTTGGTCATAAGATTACGGTCATAGTAGTAGCGAAGTGCTCTGGATAGTTTGTCGTAGTTCATGTTAGGTTTGGACTTTCGATCTCCCCATCTGCGCGCAACTTCATCAGGGTCGAGAATCTTGAATTCACCAGCGGTGCCTTCCCATGTGATGACAGCAGCATTAACTGGATCTGTTAGCTGTTCCAAAAGAAACTGCCATAGCTGGATTTGTCCTGTCCCTTGAGCGGCCAATTTGAGAGCCAGGGGCGCCAAAATCTCGTAAGGATCACCTTCAATTTCATCTTCCTGTTTGTCATTTTCATAAACATCTTCTACTTCGTCTTTGGGCAGGCTCATGCCGTGGCAACCTAGCATGTAATCTAGATGTTGGGCTAAAACGCGACCTGTCTTGTTGCCTACTTTTCTCTGAATTTCCCTTCTGGTCAGAACGCAAAGTTCTAATCCTGCGAAGAAACAGAAGAGCAAAACTTTATTTATGACTGATATATCTAATGAGAACTTGAGTTATATATTAGTTATGAGAATTAACTCAATATCTTTATATTCCTCGTCGTAAGAGCCATGTGTATCTTTCCAAAGTAGATGATATTGTCTTACCTGTAGGTGGCAGAAGAGCAGCACTGAGTGTAGGAGGGAGATCAAATTCTTTCCTTGCCCATGATACCCACGATTTTATATCTGTAGGAGTCCATACACGTGGATCTGTAAAGAAAAGAGACAAACATAAATATGAAGCGTTTTATAAGGTACTGACATTAGCTAATGATGTGTTTTACTCATGAAACACAATTACTGTCTAAAAAGAAAACTTAGATCTAAGTTCAGTTTCCCTTTACTAATGTCTCTTAAAAACATTTAGCAGTAATACTGTGTCATTGGGGAAAAACTTGGCAAACGTAAGCAGTGTTCTTAGTTTTTGGCATCCTCTATAATGGGTAGGGATCCCCAGTGCCTCAAAGTGAGTACTGAGCGTCATTGCTAAGAAAAACACATTGTGGGATAAACCCTCTTTCCTCTTCTTGGCTATTCGTCTCAAGCCATCAAGTCACCTGGTTCGGGGAACCCCTTCTCAATAATCAGACTGTTTTGTTGGCCACATGCCTAAATCTTCTTAAATGGCATATATTATGTCGTAGGCTTTAACTACGACAGCATAATATATATTTTTTCTTGTAATTATGAACAATATGTTAATTCTGTATCTTCTTTAATGTAAAAAGTCCAAGACTGAATGCTTGCCAAAATCCGATAGTATCTCTTTACGGAGTTGTATTTGACTATGAGGTAATGATACTAAAAAAAAAAAAAAAGTAAGCGTAGTCTTGGCGCCAGGCGCCAGCTGCCAGGTTGGGGTTTAGCACTCAATTTTACTTTTTAATAATTTAAAGGCGTTTATGTGTAGTATAGGGATTTTGTTGTAGAGGTTGGCAAGTTTCGGGAATTCCCAGAAAGTGTTTTACGCACAATTTGTGTATTGTTGATTAAATTTAAATATTTAAAGGAATATTTCAGAACCTCTTCGTATTTTGTGTATTTTTGAGTTAAATGTATGTTTCTCATAGTAAATAGATATGTATAATAAAATTTTTTATACATGTTTTTATACAGTACCTCAGTATTATCCTCCTGTTTGAAGCATGAAATAGAAAAAGGTAAAGAATTATACATATGATTAATACATACATATACATACATGCGTACACACACACACACACATTGAAACTATTAGGTAGTTACAATATATTATTGATAGTAGTTTTATTGAAAAATTAAGCAAAAGTTATTAGGGGAGAGAGAGAGAGAGAGAGAGAGGAGAGAGAGAGAGAGAGAGAGAGAGAGAGAGAGAGAGGAGAGAGAGAGAGAGAGAGAGAGAGGTATGTCTTGTATACTTGTGTTAAACAGTATTTAGTGTTAAAATAAGATATTAAATTATCATGAAAACAGTATGTACTTTATAAATAATATATTACTATATTTGAAATATATTTTAATCTTCCCTTGTTCAGTTCTATTGTTTACTTATTTATTTATTTTTTTATTTTGTAAAGGTGTTTGACTAAAAGGGTGGGGATTCCCCCAACTGTCTACTGTCAAGGTAAGATTCAAACATTTTCTTATGCAATTCTTACGTATATACTGACCAGTACAGTAATTGGGTTTATGTATATAATTACCTAATTGTAATTACCTAAATTGTGCTTACGGGAAAGAGTCACATGGTCGTAACTCCTCGTCACCTACTCGGTTTCATTTTTGTACTTAGTGATAAGAGAAATATTGTGCCTATATTGACAACTGCAATAATTAAATGTGTATGTATGTGTGCATGGATATTAGTACTATACATATACTGACCTGTACAATAATTGTGTGTGTGTGAGCGTGTATGTAATTGTAATGTGAGCATGGTAATATTTACTCAATTTTGTTTTATTTTTTGCTCACATACTTTTTGCATGGGAAATTATTATTATTATTATTATTATTATTATTATTATTATCATTATTATTATATATATATATATATATATATATATATATATATATATATATATATATATATATATATATATATATATATATATATATATATATATATATATATGTGTGTGTGTGTGTGTGTGTGTAGAGAGAGAGAGAGAGAGAGAGAGAGAGAGAGAGAGAGAGAGAGAGTATGAATGAAAGATTTTTTGACCTGCACCAAAACTGGGTGTGACGAAATAAAAAAATAAAATAAAAATTATGTTATTGCCCAGTTATTGTTGGCATTTCCTGTTCTGCTTGTTGGGTTAGTTTATGTTACCATTTTGTTCTCTCATTTGCTAACTTCTATATATATTTTTTTTGATTAGGTATATATATATATAATTTTACTTTATTTATTTGTTAATTTGAAGCTATATCAATATATCAGAAGTGGGTGGTTTATTTTGCATACTTTATTAATTTATTATTATTATTATTGTTATTATTATTATTATTATTATTATTATTATTATTATTATTATTTTTCACCTCAGTTCTTTTAGAAGTTTATTTTTCTCAGTTTTCAGTTATTTGCATAATACGTCTTATTTACAGATTTTTTTATGTATCATTTTATATTGCATGGTTATGAATATTGATTATTATATACTGTTACTAAAGACATATATTGAATATTAAAAAAACTAGAGATGTTGAAAAGTTTTGATTAAATTTTCAAGTAAAGTATAGAGTATAAATAAAATGGGAATGATGAATAAAAAAATAATGATGCGACGTTTGGGTATTTTCCCATTTTACTTGGGGTCACCGGAAAAGGAGTGTCCGTCCCGTCGCGAACAAACTTCAGGATTCCGTTAGATACAAAAAAGAAAGTATTAAAAAAACAAAGAGAGAGAAAAAGAAAGAAAGAGAGAAAAAAAATGGTTGGTTACGTATGAGTTATTCGCTATGGCAGTCAACAGCAAAACATAAGCATGCAGGAATGAACCGGGTGGATGGCTACTATACTCGAGACGTTCTCTCTGAGGAGGACTTACCAGAGGGGACGCAGAGTTGCTTCTGTTCCTGATCTGGGAGCTGCTGAGGGGGTTCGTAAGACGAGGATGCCGCAGCAGCACTGTAAGGAGAATCGCAGGGGGGTTCGATATACGGCGAAGAACAATAAGTAGTCGCTGGAGAGCCGAAGCTGGTATCGAGGGTGGGTTCATAAACTGTATCATAGCTGGTGTTGAGGGTGTCATAAATATTGTTCTGACTGTCAAAGGCGGCGTAACCTGTGGCTCCGTAGTTATTGAGCGTGTTAGTCGCTGACGTCAGGAAACTGCCTTCCATATCTGTATCTAATGATGGGGTGGTTCTTGAAGGAGGGCGCAGAGGGGCTGGAGACCCCTCCATATTTCGACTCAGAGGAGAGGGCTGTCCTACGCTGCAGTTGCTGCTATAACCCGATTCGGCTCCGGGAGAGAGCAGCCCGTAGTCGCAGAAAGGCACGTCTAGGTAAGCTTTATTGTACCCTACTTGCTGAGGAGGCGTGGTTAGCATCTGATACTGCATCTGCGGCTGCTGCTGCAAATGCTGATGTTGCCCGCCGAAGGTCTGCGGACTGAATGACTTGTCTAGATCTCCGACCAGCGAATGAAAGTCCACAAAGGTTGTATCTGCACTCCAAGCCATGGCTGTTCTCTCACATACACTCTCACTATGCATGCAATGTCCGGGGGTGTGTGCGAAGGAAGGAGGAGCTTTCGAGGGTGTGTTGAAATCCTTTGATGTGGGTTCAAATGAGTAGCGTAACGACCTCTTCTCTTAATTCAACACTGTCCAGGGGAGACGAGGCAGTTGGAGAAACGCGTGCGCCTGCTGTGGTTGCAGAAGAGGTAGTGCGGCTTTGACTGTTGGTGCGAGGGATAGTTACTACTAGTCGGGACACTGACTGACTCACTACCGCTGGTTGTGACTCACCCGTTACCGGGAATAGTCGGTCACACGCCTTCCTTTTCAGATGAAATTAAAAACTTTTTCTCTTAAAGAGAATTTATGTTTGCTAAATCGCGCTGTAATTAATAGCGCGATATATATTCAATTAAGTCTTGTTTATACAATTCCTTATTAACTTGGCGTCGTTCCAATATCTCAGTTAAAACACTCTATGTTCTAATCTCGCTTTAGCTGATAAAAGTCTAAGTTGATATTCACACATACGAACACAGTTTTCAAGTCTATGTTTTACTTCGCTCGCTCATAAAGCGTGCGAGGCCTGAGAGAGAGTTGAGTGAGACTGAGGTTCTGAGCTGGTGCTGCAACCTTGTACAGCGAGCGAGAGTTCAGGTGAATCTGAGTATTAGCGCTAGGCTCGCTCCATTTTATACCGACGATAGAAAGCGTCACTGGGGTCGGGGTGGCGGTGAGGGAGAGAGTGAGTGCGTGTGTGTGTGTCTGTTGGAACTGGTGAGGGTATTAGCAGAAGTGTTTTTACTCGGTAATAACGCATATTGCGCAATTTTAGAGGGCCGATTCTGCACACGTGGTCTGGAGGTGGTGGGGAACTAAGTTAAATGAAATGTCTGTTCTTCAACTCATGAAATCTCTCCTTAAAAGGATTTAATAGTATATTCAGTTCTCAGTTTAAACAAGTCTTCTCCTGTTCCCATCCTACTATCAATACTTAAGTTTAAGCCTATACGAAGGATATTTTTTCATAGTTGTTGTTTTGTATAATGGCTTTATCAGAGAAGGTAGGATTAATTCAGACCAAAATTGAAAAAAAAAAATTCTAACTTGTTTGTATACATATTATTTTTAAGTGTTTTATATATATATATATATATATATATATATATATATATATATATATATATATATATATATATATATATATATATATATATATATATATAATGTTCGTTTGCGTATTCTCGTACATCAATGCCCATTTCCATTAGTGAATATAAATGTTATAGACACTTATCATTTTTATATATCTGTTTATTGATATGAGTATTGGTTCATTAGTTTTATTTATTTATTTATTTATTTTTCATTCAAATAATATATTGATATTATTTTCTACGTACTTTGCTTAGTACATGTCCCAATGAGGTCAATTACATGTTATTTACTTGTGTGATTCTCAACACATGGCCCAGGTTAAAATTGACGTAAACACCACTGATCTCTTCCGGTTTTAACATCCTTCTCCCCTCCCCCCACTCCAATTAACACTAAGGTACAAGGTAATGTCTCGAGAAAGTTAATTGTTATCGAGAAACAACGTTTTTTACGACGTGGGTTATCAATGACGTCATAAGTTCGCGTACAGGTAGATAACGATTGATGACTCATCGTCAGCCTGTGGGATAACGGTGTGACACCTCCATAGGTAAGGTGGGGGAGGAGTCATGCAGCCGTCTCCCACCCCTACCACCCATTTTTCACTCATGAACCAATGAGAGTGAAGATTGGTTGGAGGTGCGACCAATAGGGTTTCAGGGAGGTGGGGCTTCGATATGGGATTACCGAAGATCAAGCCATGGGAAAATTTTCCTCACTGAGGCTGTAGACGTTGTTCGAAGAAGAAGTCGCTGAGTTCTGCGGAAGAGAACATTTGGCGTACAATAATTCCCTGCCTTTCTCTCTCCTTTTTTCAGCGTAAATGAAAATCTATATATGGTTTTCTCAAGGTTATAAAATTAGCACCTTTTTTAAACCTGGGGGGTTTCCGTTACTTTTTTAAACTACGATTATTTCCTTTAACGTTTCTTAACCGTATTTTGCGTAAAGGATAAAGACCTGAAAAGAGGTGGGTATTGCTATACATAGCTCTCTCTCTTTCTCTCTCCAAAAGAAATCTTTTTAAGGAAACGCATTACTAAATTAGTGCCATGTACCGGTGCGGGACTTCCTGACCGCGGCTTCCGAAGTATACTTACTTTCTTAGTACTGATGGTCAAGATTATGCAAATTAGGTATCCTCCTGTCTTCATTTTTAAGTTTCAACACCAAAATTTTCAATAATTCCTGCTATTTGTGGTTATTTTTAAGTTTTGGAGGACGCGGCCTGTTATATGTGTTACAACATGGTTTTCTTAATTTGTTACATTTTTTGGTTCTTCTTCTTCTTCTTCTTCTTCTTCTTCTTCTTCTTCTTCTTCTTCTTCTTCTTCTTCTTCTTCTTCTTCTTCTTCTTCTTCTTCTTCTTCTTCTTCTTCTTCTTCTTCTTCTTCTTCTTCTTCTTCTTCTTCTTCTTCTTCTTCTTCTTCTTCTTCTTCTTCTTCTTCTTCTTCTTCTCTTCAAGAAAAAAAAAATAATCTAAATATCCCAAGCGTTACATAATATATGATTTATGCGATTCTTTCTCTGCTGCGAATTCTTGGGTCAGTTTATTTTCATAGAAACAAAAAACTTCGATGTATTAATCGGTAAATTTTATATAAAAGTCCTTTAACAATGTATAAATAAACTCTTGGAATAAGTGCATGCCTTGATTATATCTACACAAAATATACAATTAAGAAGAAAAAAAATGTCTTAAGCCCATCAGATGCCTCAGGAAATTTCATGAATGTGCAGTCTAGCAGTAGTCCTTACCCAAGGTCGTTGGAGCCATATGGAGATGAAGGCAATAATTGAGTAACATACACTAGACGTTGTCCCCCCGTAAATTGGGTATTATTTACCTGACCATGGGGGGCACGAATTACCTTTTGCCCTATTTAATTGTGACATATGTAGGTTACTGGGTACCTGAGGATACCTTCAAATACCATCAATTGCTGGGGCAATAATTTAGTTGTGTAATATTTCTGGTTAATATTAAGGCTTTTCCAGATCTGAATCAAAATATTTTTTTCTATATTATCTATTTCTGGAGTTTTTATGCTATATATAGCTTGACTTTCAGTTCAGTAATTGACACTTATTAATTATTTTACATAAGTAGTTCTCAATCAGTTTATTTAGAATAGTATTAATTTGTTTTTTTATATTGCAAAAAATAGAACGTGCTAATTTGATTTATATACCTTCTTTCATGGACACTAATAAATTGTAAGTCCATTTATGTATATATATATATATATATATATATATATATATATATATATATATATATATATATATATATATATATATATATATATATATATATATATATATATATATATATATATATATATATATATATATATATATATATATATATATATATATATATATATATATATATATAAGAGAGAGACAGAGCATTATATCCAGAAGTGAATCTCAAGATATGGTATTCTTGAGGTGTTAGACAGAAAAGTCAATAGAGATGGATGCAAATTCGTATGAAAGCACTCCAATACTTATACCTAATTCCCCAGCCCCAACCTGTCTGTGTCCACCCCATTCGAATGGGTATTAATAGACGCATAAAACGGCAAGCAAGCTGTGGGAGAAATCCTCCATAACTGTAGTCCACAGCTATAGATGCTTATATAGAGGCCATACCACTGCATTTGTCAACTCTTTAGCTTACTATTCTTCCTACGTACCTGTGACCAATGGTCATATATAATCATCCAGACTATGATCACAACTTGATAAATTGAATATTTAGAATTTCGGGTATAATTCTCATCCCGATTGTGGAGAGAACTTGATCAAGAAAACTTGAGTCTTTTATGCCATATTTGCATAAGTCTGTGTTTATGCCACAGTGCAATGGGTCTCGAGTCTGGAGCCTTTAGAACAGATGTCCCTACTTTATTGCCGATAGCATCAGAAGTCATAAAAGATTATGAACTAGAATATCAGATCTTCAAGTACACTGGATCCTTTAGCACAGATGTCTCTAGTGTGGTTCGTGGTGAAACAGAGGTCATAGTAGAACTTGATTCAGAATTTCAGAAGTATATATACACTGGATCCTTTAGAACAGATGTTTCTACACTATAGTGCGTTTGGCAGCAGATTCATAAAATCTTTGTAACTAGAAATTCAGAAGTTGAAGTATACACAGGATCCTTTGGAACAGATGTCCTTTGTTTAGTGTGTTTAGCAACAGAGTCATAATAACTTTGCAACTGGAATACAGAAGTTTAAGTATTTTGCAGAATGCACTGGTGCTCATGTTAATAATGGAGTTTTATCATTCTCTTCATCTGGCTTTCAACAACATATTAATTAAATTCTTATCCACATCTTATACCGAAGATATATATATATATATATATATATATATATATATATATATATATATATATATATATATATATATATATATATATACTATATATACATACACCGTCTTATCCGTGTCACAGTTAGTTCCCCCATTCGAATGGGTATACACACATGTTGAACCTAGGGGATTAAGGTAGAATGAGCCTCCTGGCTAGTACAGTGGTAACGTGCTGGCCTCGCATTCGCGAGGTCGTCGGATCGCGCCTCGTCCAGGCAAGAGAGTTTAAGCTGTTTACTGGGGAGGTTACTGCTGTGGCTGGGCACCACAGTGGGGGGTTGGGGCCTGTGCCTGCTGGCGACCGCCCTATGGGTCCTCCATGACCCGTTCCACCCATCCGTGGGTGGAGAATCTAAAACAAACAAAACAGGTAGAATGCCTATCCTTATCCCCCTCGATGGGATCGAACTCGTGTTAGACGCTTTCCGCCTTATGTCCTCTACAACGGAGCTACCGTATATGATGCAAAGAATATTAGCATGCATTGCCACATATAATTCAACAATTTCTACTTACTATTGCAGGGACTCAGGACTATAGGTCCTGTACAACAAGTCTCAGGTTTTGTGACCTATGTGCTTGTGGACACTGAGCTAAAGACTCCTTCTATTCCTGCTCCACATAAATAGAGAAGTTAATGACCGTTTAGATAAAGTAAATAATATAAAGTGGGTGAAATGAGATTTATCCACTACTATCCACGTCATTCCGGGTCCGCATTCCAACAAGTGAGCGACACAAATCGGACATTTTTAATTTCTTCAGTGACGTCATACGAAAAATTTATAAATTTTTCAGTAGAGGAAAAAATCTATCTATCTACCTATCTATCTATCTATCTATCTATCTATCTATCTATCTATATATATCTCTATCCATCTATCTATCTATCTATCTATCTATCTATCTATCTATCTATCTATCTATCTATCTATCTATCTATATATATATATATATATATATATATATATATATATATATATATATATATATATATATATATATATATATATATATATATATATGTATATATATACATATATATATATATATATATAAATATATATATATATATATATATATATATATATATATATATATATATATATATATATATATATATATATATATATATATATATATATATATATATATATATATATATATATATATATATATATATATATATATATATATATATATATATATATATATATATATATATATATAAAGAGGAGAGAGAAAAAATATATATTTTTCTTTACAAACGAATACATTCTCTCTCTCTCTCTCTCTCTCTCTCTCTCTCTCTCTCTCTCTCTCTCTCTCTCTCTCTCTC
>JAXCGZ010018960.1:85000-95000 GCA_037179515.1 Halocaridina rubra | reverse complement strand
AGATCGTCTAGTCTCCTACAAGTAAAGTCTTTCCCATCTTCTAAGCCATGATAAAATATGTAGCCAAGTCTTCCATTTCTAAGGTAGGCACGCAAACGTGGTCCAAGTAAGGTAAAGTTGAGATCATTAATAAACTCATAAAGTCGTCTGCCTTTGTAATTACAGGTGTTGTCAGTAATTTCGGCAAATTCTTAGTGCCTTGCATTAAAATCTGCAGCATATATGATCTTATAATAAAGAGTATGCGATAATTTTGTTTCATCGAGGGCATCAGTTCCAATGTACGTATTGCAAACATAAAAAGGATTGGTTTTGACATATCTTGAAAAACATGTATGAGACGTGCTTGTTATCCTCACCATCATTATCTGAATTAGTACTGGTTATAATTTACTGATGAGGAATGCTATTACTAATATAAGTGGTAATGCCAATATTTTGAGTAGCCTCTTAATTTGCACAACTGATGAGAGTGCAAACTTTTCTGCAGACATACAAATGTTGGTCTCTCTATTTTAACACGTTGGTCATTCTCTCTCTCTCTCTCTCTCTCTCTCTCTCTCTCTCTCTCTCTCTCTCTATATATATATATATATATATATATATATATATATATATATATATATATATATATATATATATATATATATATATATATATATATATATATATATATATAATATATATATATATATATATATATATATATATATATATATATATATATATATATATATATATATATAATATATATATATATATATATATATATATATATATATGTATATATATATATATATATATATATATATATACATATATATATATATATATATATATATATATATATATATATGTATATATATGTATATATATATATATATATATATATATATATATATATATATATATATATATATATATATATATATATATATATATATATATATATATATATATATATATATATATATATATATTTATATATATATATATATATATATATATATATATATATATATATATATATATATATATATATATATATATATATATGCATAATTCTGGTATACGCACATTAAAACTTACACACATTTTACATATACAAATACACATGCACACATACAAATGCATGCATACCCATACATGCATACATACATATGTGCACATATGTATACACATACACACATACACATATTCTGTAGGATATGCAAGCATACATGTATAAACATGCACATATACAGAATATTTCTGTACTCATGTGCGAAGGGTTGCATCTTCTTTACATTCTTTGTTTATTTATTCAGATAACTGTACATGGGGACATGTGCACATGGGCACTTCCAGTAATATTGCAGTTGATAAACATTACAATCTATTTGGTTATGTATAAATAAAATATTAATATAATTTGCAATTAAATTTAAATATCATAGTAAGTAATCAATAATAAAATATAGTGTAATAATTGATTGATGGCAGAAGAGCACTCTGTCTGAAACGGTATCATTTTAAGTTTGTCGTTTGCCGTTTGCCGTTTTATGTGTCGTTCTTAATCCTCATGATGAGGATGGACACAGAGTGGTTGGAGCTAGTTAAATAAAGGCTAGATGCCCTTCATGGCATCCCGCAGTGTGTGTGGTCAATCTCGGATCTGTCACCTCCCTGGTCGAGTGCTCTACCTACCTCCCTATCACGTGTCACAATTGGTCCCCATTCGAACAGGGTGGGCACAAACATGCTGTAGCTAGGGCATTAAGGTTAATGCCCTCCATAAGCCCGGCGGGGGCTTGAACCCGCTTTAGTCGCTTTCCGGACTCGCGCGCTCTACCACTGAGCTACTTCGTCTCCCAAAGACGGACATGGAGAACAAACACACAAACATTTATTTCCGTCATACGATGGGTATTCTGTTACAAAACTAAGAGTACACTTACATATAGACATGCCATTGAGCAAATAAGTAATAGGGTGACATATACAATTGCAGTGAACAGAAATATTAGCATACCTAGAAAATTAAGATTATCTTGAATTAATAGATGCGTAAACAATTGCCAATAAACAATGAATAATCAGATAGCTGAGTAAAGCTTATACATCTTAGTAATTAAATAACAATAATAATAATAATAATAATAATAATAATAATAATAATAATAATAATAATAATAATAATAATAATAATAATGATAATAATAATAATGATAATAATAATAATAATAATAATAATAATAATAATAATAATAATAATAATAATAATAATAATAATAATAATAATAATAATAATAATAATAATAATAATAATAATAATAATAATAATGATAATGATGGCCAGCTCCAACATGACTTTGTCCACCCCCATTCGAATGGGAACTAATTGTGGCAGATAAAGCGGATCTAAGATTCATAACCAGCAGCCCGGCAAGTTCTTTTGCTCACCCTATCACCATAATCACTGCCGGAAGACCCTAAAAGAATTTGACCTTATTGTTGTGTGAGCGCGAAAACTGGAAATCAGGACCAAGAATTCTCATCAGGAAAACCAAAAAGAATTTGCCTTAGAGCCATGTCATACCCTCTGGGCACTCCCTGTCTTCCTCTGTATCTAAATATTTCATTTCTTCTCTTCCTTTCAGCTCTTTTTATTGTACTTCCTGCTATTATATTCTTCTGATATTTAAGCTCTTTCGTATCAGTTACTGATACTTATCAAGTTTTCCTCTAAACTTATCAACACCTGGGCACTCTCTGCCTTTCTTTGCATCTATATATTTAATTTCTGTCTTTGTTGTATATACATACATATACATGGCCCCATTTCCTCTTACAAGCAGGGTGGCGGAGCCAAGAAATGTGCATTCACCACGATGAAATCATACCTCAACAACTCCTCTTACTTCTTAGGGGATAAAAAGTTGCCACATTCCCCCCCTTCCACCCTGTAAGGACCGACAGCGGTACCTGGTTTTTCTCCACCTTTTCATCACATGGCAGCTCCGTTCACACCCTCCAATCACAATTCATTGAGTTAGCAGGTGCGAGAAATTCCTATCTCTTGCACGCTCTCTTCCCTGCTCCACTGACATTCCATGTGTGGTCAATACCCTTTTCACGCCATCCATCCATCTCATTCTAAGTCTTCCCCTTGGCCTAACTCCAACCACTGCTGCACTCCACACTCTCTTCGCTACTCTTTCCTCACTCATCCTTGCCATGTGTCCAAACCAACTCAGTACTTTCTGATCTAACCTATCAGACAGCTTCCTTTAGACACCTGTTCTCTGCCTGACATCCTCATTTTTTACTCTATCTATTCTAGATACACCAGTCATACTTCTCAAACACCTCATCTCCATTACATTCAACTTGTTCCTTTCATCCTCTCTTGCTTTACAAGTCTATGCTTCATACAATGCTGTCGGCACAATCACACCTTTATATATCCTTCTCTTTGCATTCATTTCCAAATACTTGTTTCTCATTACACTATACAGCCCTCCTAGATATTTTACTAGCTTCCTTTACTCTGTGACTTTCCCCCACATCCATCCACTCATCCACTAATTGATACATTTAACTCGAAATACTTAAAACTCACAATTTTTTTCAAGCAACTCCCCATTCCCTCCTACATTCAATCTGTCAACATTAACACTCCTCGTGCATCTCATGACTTTACTTTTACCAATATTCACTTGCAACTTCCTTCTCTCAAACAACCTAACAAACTCAGTCACCAAATGATTCAGTTCATTCTCAGTATCAGCCACCAGTACGGCATCATCCACGAATAGCAATTGATGCAATTCCACAACCTTCCACACTCACCTACTAGTACCCTATGTCTAATACTCTTTCATTTACCTCCCTTACCACTCCATCCATATGCAGATTAAACAACTACGGTGACATTACATAACTTTGACGTAACCCTAAATTCACCTCAAGCCAATCACTTATACCATTCCCAACTCTCACACATGCTATACTATTCATGTAAAAACTCTTCAGTGTACTCCACAAACTTCCACTTACTCCATACAGTTGCAACACTCCACAACGCCTTTCTATCAAACCTGTCATACGCTTTTGCTAAATCCATAAAAGCCCAAAAAGTGTCCCTACTATACTCTGAGAATTTCTCACACACCTGTCTTACACAAACTCCTGATCCACACACCTTCTCCCTCCCCTGAACCCACATTGTTTTTCCCCCAATTAATCTCTCAGTACCTTTCCTAATTCTCTCCATTAACACTCTTCCATATACCTTACCAACTACACTCAACAACTTATTTCCTTAAACTACTACACTCAAACTTATCTCCTCTCCCTTCATAAAGTGGAACTACACATGCTCTTCTTCAATCAACTAGGACCTTCCATTTCCTGAACCATACATTCAACAACCTAACCATTCATTCTACTAATGCCTCCCCATCTTTTGACAAACATTCAGCATGACACCCATCTATCCTTGGTGCCTTACTTGCTTCCAATGCTTTCAATACCAAATGTACCACCTCTTTTGATATTTCTCCATCATTTTCATCACCTAACATTGGCATTCTCCATTCATTTCCTACAAGTCGCAATCTCTGCCTATTTATCATCTTCCTCATTTAGCAGTTCCTTGAAATACTCAGCCCATCTCTCTATACCATCTGTTTCTTTCACCCTCTCCTCTCTACCAGACTCACCTTTCCTCACCCTTGTAATATCCTTCCAAAACATCTGTTTATTACTTTCAAAAGTCTCAAATAAGCATCTACCCCACCTTACATCCGCTTCTCTCTCTGCCTCCCTCATCACTTGCTTTGCTAAACTCCTCTTTGCACTATGCCTTTCATATGCCTCTACATTACCTACTTGCAATCATACCTCACATGCCTGCTTCTTTTCAGAAACTACTGCTCTCACCTGCTCATTCCAACATTCACTACCTTTCCTTTTACTTCCACCTGTTAGTCTCCTTCCTCACACTGCCTCTACACACTTCATAACTTCCTCCTTGAAAAACTTCATTCTTCTTCCACTCTCTCCCTTATACTCACAGTCGTTCTCTTTCTTATTCAGGTTGTTTACTTTTAGCACCCCTCTTCCTTTCTCGTTTTTCGTCTTTCTAGCATTTTCTCCCACTCTCCCTCTACTATCTACTAAATAATGATCAGATATTCCACCATTAGCAACTCTAAATTTATTCACATCCAATATTCTTCTAATCACCCTCCTGTCCACCACAATATAATTCATAAGTACTCTGTCATCTACTCTATCATTATCTACTCTAACCCCTGTATACTTGTGCACATCTGTCTTTTTAAATACAGTATTGGCAATCAACATCTCTCTATATACAAATTTTTTTCATTTTCTCTCAAGTCTCATACCTACCAGATGTACCATACTTCCCAATCACACCATTCACTGGCTCATTTCCTACTCTGGCAGTCATATCTCCCATCAACACCGCATTCATATTCATTCCAAAGTCTTCCACACTCGTTCAATTTCATCCAAAATTCTTCTCTTTCTTCCTCACTTCTTTCACTGCCAGAGTCATATGCTGTCACAAACGCCCAAACCTCGCACTTTAGTCACATTTTAGCCACTATTATTCGAGATGATACTTCCTTCCATTCCACCACACGCTCAATTATCTCTTCACTTACCAACAGAGCCACTCCCTCTCTTACTCTTCTTCTCTCAACTCCAGAGACTCTACCTACCACACTCTCAAAAGTCACCTCACCATTCCTTTTCAGCTTAGTTTCACTCAGTGCAAGAACATCTATCATTTTCTTCACAAACATACTCCCTATCTCCTCCATTTTATTTTCACCTACACCACAGGCACGCACATTTATACCCAATTACTAAGTTCTGGCTAGATCCCTCATGCCAAAAAGAGCTATAAATGAATAGATATGATATGACTCTCCGTGTACGTTATAAAGCAGAAAAGAAACGTGTCAGATCCCTCATCTATATAAGTAAAAATGACTTTTACAAAAAACAATTTAATGACTAGACATGATACAGCGACAATATGGAAAGTGATAAGAAGCATGATACCTAATGGAAAGAGTACCTCAGAAAGTTATGAAAATATTACGGAGTTGCAAGACAAAACGGAAAACTTTCATAACTATTTTGCTAACGTTGGGAAAAATACATATGAGAAAACGCAACAAAACATCAACTCAGTGAACATGAGTAATTACTTAAATGTCAATTCTTCCAATGTAAGCACAAGAGAGTACTCTAAAAATAAATTCTGTCGATACTGCTACCCAAATTCTTACCATAAAGAGCCTAAGAAACTCTAGCTCTTGTGGTCCAGATGGTATACCATTTCAATTCATCAAAAATTGTATCTTATATTCTAGCTATTATGGACACTTCCATTGTTACTAAAAGGCTTCCTGACTCTTGTAAAATCACATGTAATACCTCTGCATAAAAAGGGGACAGAGAAGATGTGACAAACTATCGTCCCACTTCCCTGCTACCCATTTTCTCTGAAATATTAGAAACAATTGTTGCATGCCAACTTATGTCATAATTAGAGTCAAATAGACTATTAGCTATATTAACCAACATGGTTTCAGACCGAAACTCTCGACGGAAATTGCACTGCTCAAAGTTACGAATAGTATCTATAATAATATAGATATGAAAAAAAAAATCTCTCTCCTTGAATTATTAGACTTATCAAAAGCTTTCGACAGTGTAAACCATGAAATTTTTATTAGTAAATGCACTAACCTAAAATTGACCCGAGCTGGTTTAGACAGTATCTATTTAATCGCAAACAGTCTATCCGTCTTAACAGCATTATCTCTATGCCAAAAAACGTATCATTTGGTGTTCTAAAGGAATCAATACTTGGTCCTATCCTCTTCTCCATTTACGTAAATGATCTATCTTCTTTCATTTCTGACTGTCTAGTCGTACAATATGCAGATGACACTCAACTACTCTTTCGTGGTGATATTAATAATCTCCCAGAGCTATCCTTAAGAGCAGAAAACACTCTGTCAAAAAATTAAAACCTATTTTCAAGAAACTGGGCTGTTAATTAACGAAAGTAAAACACAATGCATGTTTACTGGTTCAAGGTTCCATATATCACAAATTCCAGAAAACACAACAATTAATTTTTGCGGCAATATCATTACTCCTAGCAAAACAGTAAAAAATCTAGGAATTCAAATTTGATAGCTACATGTTGTTTGATTCCTATATAGATAAAGTATGCAAAAAGGTTACAGGAACATTAATGTACTTACCACGTATAAAAGACAATTTTGAGACTACCACTCGAATAACTCTTGTTGAATCTCTAGCCCTAAGTCACGCTAATTACTGCACAACTGTTTGGGAAGCTACCAGTAAGACTCAGATAAATAGAATACAAAAGCTTATTAATTTTGCAGTTCGAGTTGTCCTGGGAGGAATAAGAAAATATGACCACATCAAATCAGCTCTCAATAAACTTGGGTGGCTGTGGGCAGAAAACAAGGTCGCTTATGCTATTTATGTGTTTGTGTACAAAATTTTGAACCATCGTTATCCTAGCTAGCTATTTGATTTAAAAACAGTCAGGGATATAAGGAAACTAACACAAGACAGAGCAGTGAGCTCTTTATTCAGAGAACAAACACAAGCAGGCTCAAAGATGATCACTATTAAAGGGCCAACACTGGAACAATATTCCAGAGCATCTCAAAAATTCACAGCTTTCAAAGGCAAACTATAAAGTTTTCTTTTGGACAAATAGTTGCTGCTCACACATTACTTAAACTTAATGATCTAATGCAATTTCCCTTGACACTAACCTCTCCATATGTAAACTGATATCGCCTTCTCTGTTCTCTAAGTTAAGAACTAATTATTCTCATTGTAAGGAATACAAATATGGTGATGATGCCGATAATAACGATCCTGTATCGAGTCTTATTATTACTACTTTATTATTAACATTACTGTTAACATTTTTATTACAGTATTATTATTTTCTAGGAAAACTATATTTCCCTCTTACTTACTAGTTCAATTACATGTCTACTTATAAGTTACTCTTAAATTGTATAAGAATAGCCATTGTATAAAAATGGAAATAAATGTTTATTTGTTTGTTTGTTATAATTCCCTTACGTCTCTGGGTTATATGTAGGAATACGATATAGAGCGAGGAATTGCTAGTCCTCCCGTCCTCCCCATTTAGTCGACTTTTACGACACGAGGGGAACACTCTAAGCAATTGTCATCTTCTCTCTTTCTGTAGAGTTACTCTCTCTCTTTCACTTTATATAAATATAAATCTCTATTTCTTTTCAGGTTTTTGCTATTCTTCCTCTTCTTCATCTCATCATTTTAATCTTCTTCGGCTCTTTGTATTATTATCATCATTATTATAATTTCGTCTCTTTGTCTCTTCTTTGTCTTCCTTTCGTTCATTTATCATTTCCTTTCATTCATACATACATACATACATACATACATACATACATACATACATACATACATACATACATACATACATACATACATACATACATACATACATACATACATACATACATACATACATACATACATACATACATACATACATACATACATACGTACGTACGTACGTACATACATAAATACATACATACATACATACATACATACATACATACATACATACATACATACATACATACATACATACATACATACATACATACATACATACATACATACATACATACATACATGCAGCTTCTTATTAGGAAGCTGCAAGCAATGGCAAAAATAGGTGGAAATGTCTTGGAGTAGATAAAAACTTACTTAGAAGGAAGGGAGCAGAGGGTTATAGTAAGACACTCAGTGTCTGAATGGAGAAGAATTAGTAGTGGAGTTCCACAAGGTTCAGTTTTAGGGCTACTTTTGTTCCTTGTATATGTAAATGACCTACCCGAGTCCGTAAATTCATTCATGAATATATTTCCAGATGAGTCAAACATTGTGAAAAAAGTAAGAAACGAAAACAATGGTAGTGAACTTCAGGAGGATCTAAATAGTCTGCATGAGTGGTCAGAAAATTGGCTAATAAAATTCAATACTTCAAAATGTAAGGTAATGAGAATGGGTTCAAGTGCAAGAAGGCCCAAGCTTGACTACTCAATGGTAGGAGCAGAACTTCAAGAGACAGAGAATGATAGAGATCTATGAGTAAACATACTGCCCAATTTGTCTCCAGAAATAAATATAAATGGCATAGTAATGGCAGCCTTCTTAACAAAGGTAAGGGTAGCCTTCAGGCACATGGACAAGGAAATGTTCAGAAATATTTATGAAACCAATGTGAGACCAAAGCTTGAATATGCAGCACCCTTTTGGAATCCATACTTGAAAAATCACGTACTTAAGCTGGAAAAAGCTTAAAGACATGCCACAAAACTGGTGCCAGAAATGCGCAATCTCGATTATGATGAGAGGCTGAGGAAATTAGACTTACCATCACTCGAAGCTACAAGAATGAGGGGGATATGGTGACGGTTTTTAAAGTCCTTGAAGGTTATGGCATAGTGGATAGTGATCGATATATTGATATGGCTGGCACTAGAACTAGAGGTTATAGTTTGAAGCTTCGTAAGAAAGTTTCTTTGAAGGATGTAGAGAAGTACTTTTTTTTTGTTTAAGAATAGTTGCTAACTGGAATTCGCTAAGCGAGGAGGCAGTTAATGCTAACTTAATCCATAGTTTTAATGACAAGAATGATAAGTATCATAAAGTGCAAAATGGAACCGAACAGGAAACAGGAAGTTACGAGCTTTGGGCTCTTTTCCGTAACCACAATTAGGTAATTACAATTAGGTAATTACTTACATACATACATACATACATGCATACATACATACATGCATACATACATACATACATACATGCATACACATACATACATACATACATACATACATACATACATACATACATACATATA
>JAXCGZ010018960.1:67500-80000 GCA_037179515.1 Halocaridina rubra | reverse complement strand
CACGGTCAAACGGTTCGTCGAACGCGGTTCGACAGACAAGTGTTTGAAGTGATGTTCGAACGTGTGAACTGGGTATTTGGTTGTCGAACACATTCGACAAACGTGAACGGGGTATTTGGTTGTCGAACACGTTCGACAAACGTGTTCGAGAACTAAATACCCCGTTCACACGTTCGAACATCACTTCAAACACTTGTCTGTCGAACTGCGTTCGACGAACAGTTTGACCGTGTAAACCCCCCTTTACTCTCATTCGCCTCACCAGTAGTGAAAATGGAGTGCCTGTGTATACTTTTATACATTTTGAGTTGTGTTGCTTTCTGTTATCATTTATGGATTTCTTTTTAGACATTGCGAGCTTGCGTGCGTATCTACGCAAACATATTGTCAGTCACTCCCCCCCCTCTCTCTCTCTCTCTCTCTCTCTCTCTCTCTCTCTCTCTCTCTCTCTCTCTCTATATATATATATATATATATATATATATATATATATATATATATATATATATATATATATATATATATATATATATATATATATCTATCTATCTATCTATCTATCTATTTAGCTATCTATTTACCTCCGACTTCCATCTATTCTTCTTTCCTTGATTTTCCACTTCATTCTTCTCCACCTGTCGGAGTAAGGAGAGAGAGAGAGAGAGAGAGAGAGAGAGAGAGAGAGAGAGAGAGAGAGAGAGAGAGAGAGAGAGAGAGAGAGAGAGAGAGAGAGAGAAACCCTTGAGGCAAAAAAGAATCAGCAAAGCAAGACCATCTTTAATGACGTCACTTCCTCTGGATCCCGCGACACTCCTTATCCTCTTTCACCTCCTCCTCTTCCTCCTCTTCTTCTTACTCCTCCTCCTCCTCCTCTTTCTTCTTCTCTTGCTCGGTACAGTCAAGTAAATCCGTGTATTATATACTCCGCTGGTACCGGCGCCTGCGGTACTTGCCTTGAGGGTGGTTCCCACGCCCGTGCCAGGAGCGTGCACCGGAAGCCCTCAACGAGGGCCGGAGAGACCACTGCCGCCCCCCTAGAAACTGTCCCTAGAGTTATATCCAGGGGCGTACACCACCCCTACCAATGTCCCCAGACCCGCTCCTTCCCCCCCCCCACTTACCTTCATTATTAACAAATAGCATCTTCATCTTCCGTTCTCACTTCTTCTTCTTCTTCTTCTTCTTCTTCTTCTTCTTCTTCTTCTTCTTCTTCTTCTTCTTCTTCTTCTTCTTCTTCTTCTTCTTCTTCTTCTTCTTCTTCTTCTTCTCCCCTCTTCTATTTACATTCCTATTTGTTTATATTCTTCCTCCTATCCTTTCTGTACATCCTTATGCTCTTCATCATTCCCTCTTTTAATCATAATCTTCTCCTTCTTCTCTCATCCTACTTCATTTCTTAATTCTTTCTTTTTCAATTATTAATATTCCCTCTACTCCTCTCATCCCTCGTGTCTTGTTTTTCATTTCTGTTCTTATTCTTCCGTCTTTTCTATTTATTCTTTTATTCTCGATTCCCTCATCTCCTCTCCTTCCTCCTTCACATCATCAATATTTCCTATGAAAATTGAGACAATTAAATACGCTGTTTTAAGTGTCACAATTAGTCCCCATACGAGTGGGGGTGGACACAGACATGCAGCTTGGGGGATTAAGGCTGGACGACCTTCCTAAAACCCCACGTATGGGACGGAGCTAGTGTAGTTTCTACCCTACTCTAACGCTCTACCACTTAGCTACTGCAACCCTCTTATAGATATTCATTGTCAATTACTACTAGTCAGCATTCCGAATTGGATAGTAAATTCGTCATTGATTCAGTAACTCGCACTTAACATTCCAAAGAATATATAGGATCATTTTTTTTGTATCATTAATCTTTATATTCTCCCTATGGCAAATTCCATAAGAGTTAATGTATATGATTATATGGAACTTAATTTTCAGGCTATATATCAATGATTCGTTTTTATTTTTCTTCGAAATTTTCACCGTGGCTTAAGGGCATGCACTCAGGGTAACGATTACATCTGCCAAAACAAGTCCTTCGCAAGAAGGCAACCGTCCTAGCCCTTGGTAGAAAAGGGAGTCCGTGACGTAAAACCGAACATCGAAATTTTTATATTTTAGGATCATATATAATTAAGTGGTTAAAGTACTCGAGTCGGGAATTGACAGACCAGTGATCGAACCCAAGGTGAGTCGTTAGGAAGGGGATCCATCCTTACTTCCATAGGCACATTCTGTCTTTGTCCACCCCCATAAAGCATCTTCATCGTGTCCTTCAGGAACAGGAGACTGAGATGTAGTTAGTTCCGGTTTTAAGTCACGGACTCCCTATTCTACCAAGGGCTAGGACAGTTGCCTTCT
Source organism: Halocaridina rubra (assembly GCA_037179515.1). Lineage (NCBI taxonomy): Eukaryota > Metazoa > Arthropoda > Malacostraca > Decapoda > Atyidae > Halocaridina > Halocaridina rubra. The sequence goes on along the minus strand of JAXCGZ010018960.1, from coordinate 77,633 downwards.
TGCGAAGGACTTGTTTTGGCAGATGTAATCCTTACCCTGAGTGCATGCCCTTGCTAACCTCAGACCGTGACGGGGCGCGAACTCTCGATCTGACGCCTCAGAGTCGCGGACGCTACCGCTTGAGCCACGGTGACTACACTGAGATGTAGTTAGTCGAAAGTGGAAATATATGAAATTATTATCTCTCGGTAATTGCCCCAAGAATGTATTCATCACCACACTGTTAAGGGCCTTTATTGTCTTCTGCAGGAGAAATAAATGGAGGAGTCTTCGAAAGAGAAAGAATGACCATTACATTACCTCCTCGTCGTATCACCTTCGACGCCTTCATCAGGAATATATGAAAGGATTATTTAAATTAAAAGTCAAAAGAATGTTAAATTTCATCAACTCTGAGTCAATGCCTTTCTTCGTGTCCTTCAGGAAAAGTAGATTAAGAGTAGCTAAAATATAAAACGAAGCCATTACCTCTTTGTCGGTACACATTTAACTCCTTCGGGATATATGTTTATTAAGGAGTCCTTGAAAGAGAGAAGAAATGCATATCTCCATCGTCAGAGCACCCATTTCTCCCTCAGGAGAAAGAGAAAGATCCGTTGAAAGAGAGGAGGAAAAAGGGTGGAGGTGGTGCCGTGAGATAGGAAGCTTGTGGTCTTCCCACGCCCTTTGGTGTCATGAAGCGACAAACGGCTGGAGAAGAAGGAGGAGGAGAAAAAGGGCATTTTGGTGGCTGCTGAAGGCAATTCACCCCCACTACCGTCGATCTCCTTCGTCACCTTCTGACCGCCATCTTCATCTTTTTTTATTTTATTCATCACCGAAGACTCATTACCTCAACCTCAGAAAATTATCAACGCACAGAACTTCTGAAATTGCTCGAGGTTTCCTCCTAGGAGTTATTCATAAGTACATCAGTATTCTCACATGACTAGTTCTCCTAGCCCTTGGTTGAAAAGGGAGTCTGTGACGTAAAACCGGAACATTCGCTCTCGTGTCAATAGTCATTTGTTTATCCCCAAAGCATATTATCGTGTATTTATGTTTATTGTTTTTCATAAATACAGTCATTCATAGAGCATATTTTGCAGTAGATCTTTTAGAGAGAAGGATTTCAATTTGTGTTTTTAAGGATTCTAGTGTTCTAAACCGTGCTCTTTATATGCATGTAAGGAACATTTGCATGTATACATGCACCTTTTGATGCATCACAACTGGTGCCCATTCGAATGGAGGTAGCCACAAATATATTTGAGTTTAGGGATTAAGACTGGATGTTCTTCCCAATGCCCAGCGGTGGGCTTGTTCATGCGTTAGTTGCTTCTCTACTTGGGCACTCTACCCCTGATCTACCGCAGCCCCCCTTAGCATGCGTTCATGAAAGCTGACATTCTCACCTTGAATCATATGAACCTAAATATAAAAATTTAATAAAAATCCCATAAAAGAAATGGTAACAAAAGAAAATTTGTTATATTGACACAACAATTAGATTTCTCTCTCTACCCTTTTTGAGATAAATCATTAAATTTATTCCTTATTACAATGTTGTTCCAGTTTTACGTCACGGACTCCCTTTTCTACCAAGGGCTAGGACGGTTGCCGTCTTGCAAAGGACTTGTTTTGGCTTTTGTAATCGTTACCCTGAGTGCATGCCCTTGCTAACCTCGGACCGTGACGGGGCGCGAACCCTCGAGCTAACGCCTCAAAGTCGCGGACGCTACCGCTTGAGCCACGGTGACTACTTATTCCATATTACAATGAAATAAACAAAGTACATCAACAGATTCTAAAAAACTGCCATAGTGGTTGGAGCGAACTATAATTAATCCGTGACCTTTACTACTTGTTGGAGTTTGACCCTGGCAATATGAGAAACGGAAGCGAACAATTACAATGGGTAGCCAACCGCTCTGAGGGTAATGATGCCCTGTGCAGCGTTCCATCGCTGTGATTTTTATACCCTGTAAAAAAATGACGGAGAGAACATATAGCATCAATGGAATTCGGTGTTTGTCATTGTGTAGGGCAGGGGTATCATTTGCTTTTTAAGGTCATTATTTTTCGTCATTTGGTACTAAATGATTTCTCAGCACTGTGGTTTTATGCCCGTAAGATCATAAAGATCTTACTTCTTATACTTAAGTGTTTTTTTTTATTTCTTTTGTCACTGTTTTAGAGATGGTGGTGTTTGCTCTCTCTTTTAAAATTGATTAGTATATATATATATATATATATATATATATATATATATATTATATATATATATATATATATATATATATATATATATATATATATATATATGTGTGTGTGTATGTATGTGTGTGTATATATATATGTATGTACCTACTTATTATTCTAACCTGAAAATTGTTATTCTATATCTGCTTCAAATTGTCTGCAGTAGTACTGTTGAAAAGTGAATTGAAAATATTGTCACAATGATTACTCTTCAAGTACTCTTCAATTATTACACTATATTTTATTATTAATTACTTGCTATGATATTTTAAATTAATTGCAAATTCTATTAGTATGTTATTTATACATAACCACATAGATTGTAATGTTATCAACTGCAATATGACTGGGAGTGCCCATGTGCACATGTCCCCATGTACAGTTATCTGAATAAATAAAAAAAAAAAATTCCGATTGTTTTGTGTTAATACGGTCTGAGGTTAGCAAGGGCATACACTCAGGGTAACGATTACATTTGCCAAAACAAGTCCTTCGCAAGAAGGCAACCGTCCTAGCCCTTGGTAGAAAAGGGAATCTGTGACGTAAAATCGGAACTGAACTCGAGAGCATAGTGTTTGTAAAAGTCTGAATGAAGTTTTATGGGGTAGAACTTTATGACAGGAATTGATGTTTCCAGCAAATCTCAGTCTTTGATGTTACTTCTTCACCTCTGGCCTCACATATCTAATTGTACCTTTATTTAGTGTCTGTATCAGCGATAGTGAAGCAGGGAAGTATTATATCTTTCATTAAGTGAAAAAAAAGTGAGAATTTATTAATTTTTAAAAGCGTAGAATTAATAAACCTCCTCCAGTTAATGTTTCTATGCCACCAGTCATTTTTCAAATATCTAATAGTAAACTCATTAATCCAAATGAGTTACTCGGAGCTATAACGCGACCTGCGGATGCATCTACCCTTTCCTATTTCCAGAATCCGTTCTGACGAAGAAATAATTCACAACCTTCACCCAAAGTTGAACTCCATGCCTTGTGCGTTTCAGCCAGGATCTATAGTATAATTTAAATATGAATTATCATTAAGAGGAAATCCCTATGAGTTTCATTCTCATATACAAAGGAAATACATCAGATAGCAATGGATTAACGTAGTTTACTCTTGTTGAAGCGATTATTAGGTAAACAGCATTCTTTAACCAGTGAAAATTTTCTTACTGCAAGCGCAATTGATCAGGGATCATGTACACATTTGCGTTGCGCTTTCGCATGTGTACTAATGTACACATTCAGTTTCACTGTTGTATTGTTCATGCAGGAAACATTTCGAATGTTAGCTACTTCGTATGAGTAACTACTAAGCTACTTCCGGGAGGATGCAGTAGTTATATTGACAAGATAAAAAGTGACCATTTTGGTTGCCTTTTTGCGTATGCATGCGTTTATTTGTATGTATATGTGTGCGCATGAGCGAGATAGATAGATAGATAGAAAGATAGATAGATAGATAGACAGATAGATAGATAGATAGATAGATAGATAGATAGATAGATAGATAGATAGATAGATAGAGAGAGAGAGAGAGAGAGAGAGAGAGAGAGAGAGAGAGAGAGAGAGAGGAGAGAGAGAGAGAGAGAGAATTTTTAGCAGTTTTTGTATATGCATATGTATGTTAGTGCTTATGTTTGTGTGAGTGTATATAGTGTGAGATAGATAAATAGATAGATATATAGATAGATAGATAGATAGAGATAGATAGATAGATAGATAGATAGATAGATAGATAGATAGATAGAGAGAGAGAGAGAGAGAGAGAGAGAGAGAGAGAGAGAGAGAGAGAGAGAGAGAATATAAGAAATAAATTTTTGGTTGCTCTCTTGTATATTAAGAGAGAGAGAGAGAGAGAGAGAGAGAGAGAGAGAGAGAGGAGAGAGAGAGAGAGAGAGAGAGAGAGAGAGAGAGAGTCTAAAAGGAAAGAAGAAAAAAAAATGAAGGGAGCTTCAAGAAAAAACTAAGTTGGCGGAAAACCATAATTACTATGTGAAAATGGCGCTCAACTCTGACCACAGCACGAGAGTGCGCGCATGCGCTTCCCACGTGCTGAAATTCCCACGCCTCCTTCTCATTCTTCTTTTTCCTCCTCCTCTTCCTCTCCCTTTTCCTCCTCCCCCTCCTCTTCCTCTTCTTGTCCTACAAATATCCTTCCAAAGACGTTTCCAGGTGACGAAGTTCCCAGGCTCCTAGACAATCAGAGAAGGATACGGTGTCATCATACCTCATTAACTATTATTATGATCATGGCTTCTGAAAAACGTAACTTGGACAAAGAGCACAGTTTGTTTCGGATATCTGTCTTGTCTTGGAATGTATGTATGTACGTATGTATGTATGTATGTATGTATGTATGTATGTATGTATGTCTGCATTATATAAGTTTTACTTACTTACATAAACTTGAAAAAAATGAACATATATATATATATATATATAAATATATATATATATATATATATATATATATATATATATATATATATATATATATATATATATATATATGTATATATATATATATATATATATATATATATATATATATATATATATATATATATATATATATATATATATATATATATGCTAATGTCATGACATGAAGCTTATCAAAATAATAATGGCAAAACTCTAATGATGATCCTCTTTTCCTCTCCATTATAACATCATATTGTGATATAATTAATTTGCTAATGAATGAATGAATAGATAAATGAAAGAATGAATGAATGAATGAAGTAACTTGACCTGCAGGTTTATGTTCATTGACATAATCTTCTTTTGATAACTAAGCTTATATCAGAGGATTTCTTGGAAGCCTCAGTTTTATGAAAACAATCAGCCTAGGAGTCCATCATATACATAACAGAAAGCTTTTGACAGTTTCAATATCATCTTCGGTGAAATGTATACAATACATTATTTAAATACACTAAACAGTGATATTGTATACATAAAATAATTTAATTTTGAATGTGTTGGTGTTATTATGTATAGTTGCAAATGTACTCTTATATATCTATTCAATACTTTCTAGAGTTCCCCAGCTCCAACCTGTCTGTGACCACCCCTTTTAAATGTTGATTATTGGTGACACATTAAATCTGAAAAAAAAAATAAAATAAGTATCTTAGATACCACTGATGATGACATGAGATTAGTCTACGAAAGCTTGATTGAATAATGTTACATACTACAACACCAGTCCATCTGTTTATCATAGCCTTATTACATATTTCATATTTACTTCTAAATGGCTTTCGGAAGTACTCTGTTCATAGGGTCAAATGTCAAGGTCACGGGGTCATCCCATAAGAGTTTTGTGTCTCTTGATTGCTACAGCTAATGAATGGGGGTGGGGGGATAAGCAACAGTTGTTTTTTTTTTACTCTTCATTCCAATTTGAGAAAACTATTCATCTATTCAGTTTCATTTATTCATTCAGTTTTATTTATTTATTCAACTTTATTAATTGATTAATTAATTAATTAATTAATTTATTTATTGCTATTTTTTTCTTAACCCACCATGGACGTTCTCGTGCTCTTGGCCAAAATCGCTACTTTACATATGGATAGATTCGGTTTTACGTCACGAACTCTCTTTTCTACTAAGGGCTAGGACTGCTGCCTTCTTGACATATAGAAGCATTGAATCTTATTACCCACCTGCCTGACCATCTTGCAAACTATTTAGGTCTTTTTAAAGTTCTCTACCACTGCTTTCGACTTTTACTCACTTTAGATTCTTCACAGCCTGCTAAGCTGACATGAACTATCACATGAGGGACGATATACTATCTTCTTGTTATCTCTAGTGTGGTTCCGACTAATGATGTTAAACGACCTAGGTATGCGAACCGGGAACTTCCTGAACAACTGAGAGAAAAAAGTACCTACCTCTCATGCACAGAGAGATTCTGGCGTAGTATTACTATGCGAAGCTCTGTCAGAATCCCCATCCAGGAGCTTTCTGTGGTTTGAATGACATTATTACCCACTGAAAAAATGAAAAGCAAGTTCAAAAAACTTTAAGATGCTAAGACTTTCGACTCCACCTGTATTCTCAGAAGTACCTAAGCGATAGGGCTAATGTTATTACACTTTCTCGCAAATATTTCAACTTCTACCAAATAACTCTTGGCCTCCCACGGACTAGGAATGCAATAGTGTTTACAATCGTCTCATTGCCTGTTCGTCTGCCTCCCTTAGCCTGTGCGGAAGTAAACAGTGGGTGACGTCAACAGCGGAAGATGTTAGTCATAGATATGCGTACATCAGTTTTTATGCACTGGGACTTCCTCTGTTTAGATTGTGTTAGTCGGCTCAAGAAATTCTTTCATCCTCAGCATTGTGTAAATCTTTCCTTGTTTTCAGTGTAATTGTTTTTTGGGGGAGTATGATCATATCAGTAAACAGAGATATGGCCTTGCAGGTACTCTCTCATTCTTATATATGTATGTATGTGTGTGTGTGTGTGTGTGTGTGTGTGTGTGTGTGTGTATATATATATATATATATATATATATATATATATATATATATATATATATATATATATATATATATATATATATATATATATATACGCATAAATGCTTAATTTAAGATTTTTCGTTTGTGTATATAGTTCTATTTATGCCAATATCAGCACATATGAACATATGCACTCAGGCACTCCCTTTGATGTATAAATTCTTGTTCTACAAAGATTTTCTTCTTTTTCTATTGTATATACATTTTTATTATGCTAATATCGGTACATTCGACAGGGGCAAATAAAATTACTCTCTAATATCTAATTACTAACTCTACATTATGTAGTTCTACAGTCTTTGCAATAAGATAATATATATATATATATATATATATATATATATATATATATATATATATATATATATATATATATATATATATATATATATATATTGATAATAATGAACTGAAGGGCAGTAAAGGTCAATTGTTTGGCGACTGCTACAGTATATTCGCTATATTTTCTCTTTTATTTCCATTAAGTAATTCAGTTTCCAAAAGTAATTCGAATAGCATTTCTCCTCTAAAAGCTCTTGGTAATAAGAAGTTGATAGAGGCATTTCAACTCAATCAAACTCACTGAGTACAGCAAAGATGTGTGGGGTCAATGGAGGAACGGTATCTGAAAGAACTTGGGCTTTAATTAGGGGTAAAATTGTCATCCTGCAACTCTCACGCGTGTATATATGTATGTATGTATGTATGTATGTATGTATGTATGTATGTATGTATGTATGTATGTACCTAATTTTATTCTCGAAGAAGAGCCTTCTGCTTGTAACTCCCCGTCTCCTGATCGGTTTCTTTTATTTCTCACACTTTTTATCTGAAAACTACACATGCATTTAGTCATTACTGTTTCCTTGCATATCGCTTTCCAGTTGTCAAGTATTCTTTTAATAAACAAGTTCTTCCTTATACATCCTTCCATAGTTCAAGGGTTACATCCATATCAAACTATCGCTTCCTCTCAACTTGTCAAAACCATGGACGAAATTTTATTATTCTATTAAAGTATAAAACAAAAACAGTGAAAAGAGAGAACCATAAATACCGACAACAATTAAAAAAAGGATAGAGGTTAAAAAAAAAGAAGGAAAAAATATCGGGAGGGAGCTCTCTAATGGTACTTGGAGGGGCACGGGCTATAGGAAACTACCGAAGTTATTTCGTAGAAAGGGGGAAAAAAAAAGGAAGACAAATAAAGTTGGAGCAAGGAAAATAAACAGAAAAAATTACCTGTTGATTAGCTTATGAGTGTTGCTGAAAATCATGAATGAAAATGACCTCGGCGAGGCCATCCCATGCCAAAAAATAATTAGATACTTGTCTGCAGATATACATTATATCTACATCATGTGAATGAGAGATTCCCTCGACGAGGCCCTCACCTGCGAGGTGATAATGAGATGTTTGCTTGGTTAATATGTTATTATTAATGCTTGTCTGGATAGAGGTAGTGTTATTTCACCTGATAAATGAGAGAGTACCTTGACGAGGCCCTAACCTGCAGTGTGATAATTAAATACTTGTCTGGATAGATGCATTGCTTTTACAGCTGATGAATTAGAGATTATCTCGACGAAGACCTTACCTGCAATTAGATAATCGTCTGCATAGATGCATAGTTACTATACGTCTGATGACTGAAAAATTACCTCGACGAGGCCTTCACTTGGAAGGTGATATTATCATTGCACCTTAAAGTGGTAAATTTAAATGGGGTGTCTGTTGCCAGGATTTAGGTCACAGTAAACACTCTATAAGTTCATCAGGAAATACTTTCAGGAAATTGTATTATTGAGAGGGAGGGACGGGGAGAGAGAGAGAGAGAGGAGAGAGAGAGAGAGAGAGAGAGAGAGAGAGAGAGAGAGAGAGGAGAGAGAGGGAGAGAGAGAGAGAGAGAGAGAGAGAGAGAGAGAGAGAGAGAGAGAGAGAGAGAGAGAGAGAGAGAGAGAGAGATTTCCTTTGTGATTATTACTTTTAATGTTTAGGATAAGACTTGGGACATCTGCCTTGCCAGTCATAGATACATTGTTCTCTGATGAGAGAGAGAGAGAGAGAGAGAGAGAGAGAGAGAGAGAGAGAGAGAGAGAGAGAGAGAGAGAGAGAGAGAGAGAGAGAGAGAGAGAGGGGCGAGGCGAGGGGGGGATAGGATAGGTGGGGGAGGAACAGTGACGGCATCGAGTGAACTCTCTTAGCCCTATTCAGGGTGTCATCACTGAGGAGAGGGGGATATAGGATGGGAAGGATTGGGGGGATTAGCACGAAATTTAAGGAAGGAAGAGATGAATAGAGAGGGGCAAACCCTCGTGCTAAGTGAGAGAGAGAGAGGAGAGAGAGAGAGAGAGAGAGAGAGAGAGAGAGAGGAGAGAGAGAGAGAGACCTGCCTCCAGACAGCAGTAGGCAAGACAACTAGCGGCCTTCAGGAGCAGGGTTAAGGAAGCCAACCCGTCCTACATTTTTCCCACGTGCAGGACGGTGTGTGTGTGTGTGTGTGTGCTGTGTGTGTGTGTGTGTGTGTTTTCGGGTCATTCTATCTGCCGACGGTCCACCACAGGATTGTGAATGACAACTGTTGAACCGCACACGTTGTAAACATGAACCGACGGGTGGCGCAGACTTATACATAGCTACAATGATGGGGGGTGACTCGCGCAATGCGTATATGAACTACAGGTGTTTCTACTTGTGAATTCATGATTTTGCATTTTTTTTTTACTAGCATGATAGACAGTTACCATTTCATATCCCAATGCAAAACTGTAACCAGTTTTTCAGTGTTTTAGTTGAGCCGAGCGTTCGATCTCTTATCACTCATCATCATGGAATATATACCTTGTCGAATCGTTTCCATAAGCTTTTTAGGGAAAGAGGCAGAACACAGCAATTTGTCCCTTCTATATAGTCATCTCATCACCATGGGAAAATTCCTTTTCGAAACCACATTTTTAGTTAAGGATGCATGATTTTCTTTTTCTCTACCGTATTTGACACGCCAAATATATCATTTTATGAGTTCATTCAGCGTTGAGGAGTAAGGGACACGGTAGCTCAGTGGTAGAGCGCGAGTAGGAAAGTGACTAACTCTAGTTCCATTCCATCGCTGGGAGTTAAAAGGAGTTGATTCGGTTTTACGTCACGAACTCCCTTTTCTACTAAGGGCTAGGACGGTTGCCTTCTTGCGAAGGACTTCTTTTGGCAAATATAATCGTTACCCTGAGTGTATTCCCTTACTAACCTCAATCTGTGACGGGGCGCGAACCCTCGACCTGCCGACACAGAGTCGCGGACGCTACCATTTAGCCACGGAGACTACTGGGAGTTAGAGTGAGCATCCAAT
>JAXCGZ010018960.1:45000-62500 GCA_037179515.1 Halocaridina rubra | reverse complement strand
GTCGCCTAATTCTGTTCAATATAAGAAAACAGTACCTCAGAGGGCAGCATTTTAGTATGAGTGGTGACATCCGAGTGTATTGTCATATGTTCTTGGGAGAGAGGGGGCAGTGGTCATGTATATACAAATGGGAGACGAGGTTTGGGTGAAACCTCCTGATGGAAAGTGCACTTAAAATTTCTTTCAACAGAATGCCGCAACACATCTTGGATCTACAGCATGTGCTGGATAGTGAAGAAAGTGAGGTAGAAGAAGACAGTGAGGTACTACTACGACGATCGTGGCGAGTGAGTCGGGTTGTAGGTTGCATGAAAAATTGTTATGGGATATTTTAGTTACCTAGATTAGACTGATGTAGAGATCAAGGTAGTGGGGTTGTAAGTTTGCGTAGTTATTGCTGAATATTAGTTATTGGTTGTGTTTTTGGTTTCTTTAATGCTTTTGTTTGGTATTGTATCACGGAGTTCCGGGCGGTATAATCTGTCACTATAGTTTGTGAGATAGAGTAATAACCATGAGTGGTGTGGGGGTGGTGTGGTGATGGGAATGGTGAGAGTTCTTAGAGCAGTGGTCCCCAACCTTTTTTTGTGCATGCCCTACTTAAGCATCTCTAAAATCCTGATGCCCCCCTGTGACATATAATTCTTATTATTTCCACGAGCGTTGGGAGGCAGAAAGTAACTTGTAGACCAATTACACATGTACATACATACATACATACATACATACATACATACATACATACATACATACATACATACATACATACATACATACATACATACATACATACATACATACATACATACATACATACATACATACATACATACATACATACATACATACATACATACATACATACATACATACATACATACATACATACATACATACATACATACATACATACATACATACATACATACATACATACATACATACATAGCCTTCAGGCACATGGACAAGGAAATGTTCAGAAATATTTATGTAACCTATGTGAGGCCAAAACTCGAATATGCAGCCCCCTTTTGGAATCCACACTTGAAAAAGCACATAGCTAAGCTTGAAAAAGTTCAAAGACATGCCACGAAACTGGTGCCAGAAATACGCAATCTCAGTTATGATGAGAGGCTGAGGGAATTAGACTTACCATCACTCGAAGCTAGAAGAGTGAGGGGGGATATGGTGACAGTCTTTAAATTCCTTCATGGTTATGATAGAGTGGATAGGGATCGATATTTTGATATGGCTGGCTCTAGAACTAGAGGTCATAGTTTGAAGCTTCGTAAGAAAACTTCTTTGCAGGATGTAAGGAAATACTTTTTCAGAGAGAGACTATGAGAGGGACATCACCAGGAAGGCTAAAGAAAATCCCAAGCTTTTCCACAGCTTTATCAGAGGAAAACTGAAGGTAAAAGAACAGGTTTTAAGGCTAAAGAGAGCGGATGGAAGCATCACTGAGACGGATGAAGAAATCTGTAAAGAATTGAACAAGGAGTTTCAGTCAGTATTTACAGTAGAAAATACCCCACCCCCTCAGATTGCAGTGATAGAAGCTCAAGGGCCGGTATTAGAGAACATCAACCTTACAGCCACAGAGGTATGCAAAGCGCTGATGGATTTAGATGTTCATAAAGCTACATATCCCCTCATGTGCTTAAAAAATGCGCAAACACAATATCAGTGGCACTAAGTATCATATTTAAGGAGTCACTGGAGTCGGGGGAGATTCCAAGATGCTGGAAACAAGCAAATGTGATACCTATCTTCAAAAAGGGAAGGAGGGATACGGCTCTGAACTATAGACCAGTTTCCTTGACCAGCATAGTTTGCAAAGTTATGGAGAAACTACTAAGGAAACATATCTCTCTTCACTTGGAATCCTTCAACTTTTTGTCAGTGAGGCAACATGGCTTCAGAGAAGGTAAATCAACAGTAACAAACTTTTTAGAATTTTATGATGAGGTAAACCAAATCTTACAGGAAAGAGAGGACTGGGCAGATTGCATATTCCTAGACTTCCAGAAAGCATTTGACACTGTTCCACATGGGAGACTTATTAGGAAGCTGCAATCAATGGCTAGAATAGGTGGAAATGTTTTGGAATGGATAAAAACTTACTTAGAAGGAAGGGAACAGAGGGTCAGAGTAAGACACTCAGTGTTTGAATGGAGAAGAGTTAGTAGTGGAGTTCCACAGGGTTCAGTTTTAGGGCCACTTTTGTTCCTTGTATATGTAAATGACCTACCAGAGTCTGTAAATTCATTCATGAATATGCTTGCAGATGATGCAAAGATTGTGAAGAAAGTAAAAAACGAGAACAATGGTAGAGAACTTCAGGAGGATCTAAATAATCTGCATGAGTGGTCAGAAAAGTGGCTAATGAAATTCAATACTTCAAAATGTAAGGTAATGAGAATGGGTACAAGTGCAAGAAGGCCCAAGCTTGACTACTCGGTGGCTGGAGTACAACTTCAAGAGACAGAAAATGAGAGAGATCTAGGAGTAAACATACTGGCAGATTTGTCTCCAGAAATACATATAAATGGCATAGTAAGGGCAGCATATGCATTCTTATCAAATGTAAGGGTAGCCTTCAGGCACATGGAAAAGGAAATGTTCAGAAATATTTATGTAACCTATGTGAGGCCAAAACTCGAATATGCAGCCCCCTTTTGGAATCCGCACTTGAAAAAGCACATAGCTAAGCTTGAAAAAGTTCAAAGACATGCCACGAAACTGGTGCCAGAAATACGCAATCTCAGTTATGATGAGAGGCTGAGGGAATTAGACTTACCATCACTCGAAGCTAGAAGAGTGAGGGGGGATATGGTGACAGTCTTTAAATTCCTTCATGGTTATGATAGAGTGGATAGGGATCGATATTTTGATATGGCTGGCTCTAGAACTAGAGGTAATAGTTTGAAGCTTCGTAAGAAAACTTCTTTGCAGGATGTAAGGAAATACTTTTTCAGTGTAAGAGTAGTTGATAATTGGAATTCGCTAAGCGAGGAGGTAGTTAATGCTATCTCAATCCATAGTTTTAAGGACAGGTATGATAAGTATCACTAAGTCTAAAATGGAACCGATCAGGAGACGGGAAGATACGAGTTTTGGGCTCTTTCCCGTAAACACAATTAGGTAATCAATTAGGTAATCACAGACTCACAAGAAAAAAATCACTGATAATAACATATTGTCGAATTGCCCCCTTTAAAAATTAAATTGCCCCATGTGGGTCGTGCGACCCACGTTGGGACACGGGCTTAGAGGATCGTGGGTCAAGATATTTGGAAGGAGTGAAAAGAGAGACAGATGAATTATTTGAAGTCGTGGTGAATTTTTTCTGCTGCTTTTTTTTTTCTTTAGTGTAAATTCATTTGCTTACTCAGGTCGATTTTTTTTCTTTTTTATTAAAAGTAAAATCTGACACAGTGATTTGAAACTTTTTTTTTCCGGGATCAATTTTCAGGGTGATTATAGTGAATTTTCTTTCCGTCTCTTTTTATTTCACAATAGTCTTACTTAAAAGAATTTCTAATCTTCTAAAACAATTCTTCTAAATGTAAGGGTAGAACATAGGATAAATCTATTGTAGTATATAGTGAAAATTGGTTTTCTTCAAGGCTACTTTCAAAGAAAACGTAAAATATCCATATGTAACTTTCATAATTTTTCAATACAGTATTTGTGTAGAGAATATATATATTTCATTTAAATTTCCCATGTACGATATACTTTTTCTTTGTATCGAAATGTAGACTCAGCACCGTACATTCTCTTGTTAGATGACCCTTTGACATATAGGGAATTAGAGATAGCATCACATAAACTAAAGAAAAACAAGAGTTATATCGGGATTTGCCCCTTCCTGTTTTCATCATTACCTGTAACATGGATAATATTTTTTCTGACAGTATTTAATTTAGTATTTTAGGTAAAATTGCATTATAAGACCACCTCTATTTTCCAGTTGAAATAAAAAAATGTTTTGGTAGTTTTTATGTTTTGAACTAACCTAACCTAACCTAACCTAAATTAATCTAACCCCATTATTTCATTAACTCAGTGCGCGATTTGAAACTGAGTAACGGGCGGCTACAGCAACTCTTCACTTACCAGAAAGCCAGTGATTTTTAACTAACGGTTAATTTTTCCCAGTGATTTTTAACTAACGGTTAATTTTTCAGAGTGAAGGACTAATTTCCGGAGCAAATGAAGGTCAGATTCGCTTAAAACACATAAAAAAAACTAGCAGAAAACCTTTATTTCAACTGGAAAACAGAGGTGGTCCTATAATGCAATAATACCGTATTTTATTATGCTAGTTATCCTGCTTCATGGTGCTATAGTACACTAATTACTTTATTCAAGAGTGGCGACAGATTTGACTGCGGAAATTACCGTGGTATTAGTATCATGAATACTTTAGCTAAAATTTATGATATACTTCTCATGGTTAGGTTAAATTTGTGGTGTTCAATCGACAAGTGTTAGGCTGGGGGGTCAAGAAAACAGGGCTGTATTGAACATATTGTATCTCTTCGCTTGTTGATCGATTATGCACTTTGGAAAAGAAGAGATTATATTGTTTATTCGTAGATTTTAGTAAGGCTTACGACAGAGTGCCTCGTGATAGGATGATCAAACATTTGAAGTCAATGGGATGTGGTAGAAAGATGCTTTTGACATTATATGGAATATATAAATGTACAAACAATATTCTTTAGTCAGCAATAATATCATCTTCTATTGGGGTTAGGCAAGGGGCACCAACTAGCTGTCTCTTATTTATCATGTACATTGATAAAATGATTAAAATGATTAAAGAAAGGATAGGAGAAGATGGATACTTGGGAATGTTACACGCTTTATTGCTGATGGATGACACAGTCATCTTGGCGACGTCTCCGATTATGTGCTATAGGAAACTTATGATCTTATCAAAATACTGCTCTGAATATGGCATGGTTATTAATGAAAATAAGACTAAGTTTTTGTGGTAAATGGTGGATAGGGACCCTTTCATCGTGGATACCTTAGTTTACTAGTATTGTCCTAGATATCTATATTTTGGGGCATGGTTTACAGACTTGGGAACTATAGAGTCAGTACTAGCACTTCAAGTAACTTCAACTACTCCATCATTTAATAAGTTTGCTGTGTTTTGTGCTGCAAATACCACAATGCCTTTTCTGTATAAGATGAAAGTTTTCAATGCTGCCCTTACTGCTTCTCTGCTGTATAGTTCGGAGACTTGGTTAACATCTAATGTAAAATGCATAGAACAGTTATATAATAAATTAGTCAAGAGTCTGTTGGGTGTAAGAAGCACTACTCCATCTCCCTTATGTTTGGTTGAAGTGGGAATAAAAACCTGTCATAATGAAATAATTAAGAAAAGAAAAAAATTTTTGAGGTCAAGATTTAATAACATAAATCACGATGAACCATTTTATTTGGTATTTGACCTGTGCAAGCGAGAAAATACTCTAGGTTTTAGAATGCTGTCACGTTGTTTGGAAGGTGAAACGAGTGGATTTACGACGGAGCAACTAAAACAACAGATATGCTGTAAGCCAGACAGTGCTAGTAAGTTTGTTCATTACAGATCTTAGCTTAACTCTGGTCTTGATATGCATAAGATATACAAAAAGAGTGTATATATTCCTGACTATTTAAGAGTATCTTTTACCAGATTGAGATTAATGTCTCACAACTTAAAGATAGAGACAGGAAGGTGGAGTAGGTTACCCAGAGAGGCTAGAGTATGTAATTGTAATAATATTGTAGTACAAGATGAATGTCACGTTTTGCTGGAGTGCCCTTTATCACAACATATTCGTGAAGCTTATAATCAATTAGATTTTACTTCTTTGGATAATTTGCTGAATGAAGATTTTCATTTAGTAGATTTATGTAAATATGTTAATGAGGTTTAGAAATTATTTTCAGGATGTTAAATGTACTATTAAATAATGGTGTATGAGATAACTCGTATTAAGTTGAATATATTGTAATGCTTTTCTTAATGGACAAATAAGTGGTGATATTTTTGGTATCTTCATGTTTTTTTTTGTTATTTATCTTTATTGTCTTTGTAATTCATTGTATTGTAAAAAAGAAAAATGTAATTCTTGTTTGTCAATAAACTACTACTATAGTTTTCTTTTGCCTCAGCTTTTTTTTTTTTTTTATGTCATGATGAGTAAGCCCGCCATTTTATTCTTCAATAAGATTTCATGCAGCATGGTCGATATGTAAAGAAGATAGAATAATATTTAGAATCAAGGAATATTAATAATACTATAATCTTCAAAATTAGATAAATCCTAAATAGAGTGAGTAAATAAACATTTTATGAGTGAGATATTGTGCCTGAATAGTAATAAATATTAAGTATTTATATGTAAATAAATGACCTTTTCCCCTTTTGTATTGTATTGTAAAGTAAAATTTTAAATTTTTAGAAATTATACAAATATTAATTTTCTGCTTCCAAATCGTTAATAGTTTTATTCTTTTGGTTGCAGGGTTTTTGAATTATGTTACGATTTATATTAATAAATTTGTAAAGGGTCCAAAGCTGTCTTTAAATCCACCCTCTACAGTTCTGACTTGTGCGGAAAATTGGGTTACGTCAAGTCTTGAGGAACGGAACTGTGACGTAAGTCGAGGACCCCTATATTCTATAAATACACAGTAATCCAAGAAAGATTTAATGAAACGTCATTCAGCCCTTTTTTGTATACTTTATTTATTTATTTATTTATTTTTTATTTATTTTTTTTAGGATAGGATAGGAGGGGAAAAAAGGGGAGGGAATCAAGGATATAAGAGAATTGGAGGGAAAAGCACAAAAAATAAATAAAGTAAGAGAAAAAAGAGAGGGGCAGACCCTCTTGCTGAGTTTTGATCTGAAATTCCATTTTTATCTTAGTTCTACTTTATTCTGAAACGCCAAAAAAGCAACAACAGAAAATGGGAAATTTTTAATTATCATACCATAACAGAAAACTGTATATTCAATGGTACACTCATCTAATGGAAATTATTATTTTATCTTTATTATAATGTGAAAATAATGTCTTCTTGCTGACAATATCAACAAAAGATTATTATTTTTTTTATATATAAAGGATGTATAAATCATATATCTTCGACACCCCTTTAATCTATTCCAAACCTCCTGTATACTTTGAATTATGCTTAGATTACTGTGCCTGTACTTAACTCTTGTTAAATGCAAATCAGTATTATGTAAAAACAGTACTGTAGGTGTTTTCATGTATTTTTCAAAGAAAAAAAATTAAGAATTTTTTTTCTTTCTATTTTCTAACCGTATATATTCAAAACCACATTATATAAAACTGATTAAGATGAGGAACAACTGCACATTCTAATATCAGATTCAGCACTTGAATGTAAATTTAAAAATAATAATTTTATAAGTGATTGATACTCTTTACTCTGTTGTAAGCAGTGTGCCCTGTTATCTCAGTACTCGCCAAATTTCGTACTGTGAATAATAATAATAATAATAATAATAATAATAATAATAATAATAATAATAATAATAATAATAATAATAATAATAATAATAATAATACATGGCCTCATTCCCCCTTGTGAGGGGGAATGATGCGAGCCAAGAAACACTCATTTGAAATGAGGCAAGATTTTCATTACGAATTTACCTAAATCTATGACGTTGTAGACGTTAAAGACTCTCTGTTTAGTTATAATGTGCTTTATTTTGATATTTTTCTGATTACTAATAGTAAGAATTTTATTAATATATATATATATATATATATATATATATATATATATATATATATATATATATATATATATATATATATATATATATATATATATATATATATATTTATATATATATATATATATATATATATATATATATATATATATATATATATATATATATATATATATATATATATATATATATATATATATATATATTTCAATAATGAATTTGAGCTTGTTGTAATGACACAATATCTTAGTTATTTGATTATGAGTTTACTAAATCTAATGAAAATTAAACCGTCTTTGTAGTACTCACCTCAATGGTAATTGTCGAACGAACTAATAAAGTTGATCACAGAGAGATTGGAATAAGACAAAAAAGCTTACAACCTATTTCTACAATAACAGAAAAATATAATCAACAATCGGAGCTCCAGAGCAAAGCCTTCTACGTCCTCTCTTATTAAAAACAACGAGCCAACTCCCCTCAGTGTTGCCAACTATTACCTAATACCAAAATACTTCACATCTAAGATATTGTAGATGCTAAAGATTATCTGTTTAATTACAATTTGCTTTCTTGATTTAAGCTATCGAGTATATGAGTTATTAATTATGAAGTGTTAGTAAAAATTAATAACTTATCCAAATTAAATTAGCTTGCTATTTTCACATGTTTATTGAATTATTTACCTTTTGTCAGTAGTCAACACTGCATTGTCAATGTTCTATAGAACGAATACAATTAAAGTATCTGAGCTCCAGATCAAAACTTAGCACGAGGGTCTGCCCCTCTCTTTCTTTATCTCTTACTTTATTTAATTTTCTTGCTTTTCCCTCCAATTCCTTTATATCCTTAATTCCCTCCCCTTTTTTCTCCTCCTATCCTGTCCCATCATCATCGTGTTTTTAGCCTTCTGGCTAGTGCAGTGGTAAAGCGCTAGTCTCGCATTCGCGAGGTCGAGGGATCGCGCCTCATCCAGGCAAGAGAGTTTAAGCTGTTTACTGGGGAGGTTACTGCTGTGGCTGGGCACCACAGTAGGGGGTTGGGGCTTGTGCCGGATGGCGACCGACCTATGGGTCCTCCATGACCCGTTCTACCCATCCGTGGGTGGAGAATCTAAAACAACAGCATCTTAGTGGGGATTTGGGCCTGTGCCAGTTGGCAACCGCCCTATGGGTCCTCCATGACCCGTTCCACCCATCTGTGGGTGAAGAATCTAAAACAATATCAGGATTGCAAATAGCCACTAGTTGGGTTAAATAGAAATTAAAGAATATGAAGATTCCTATTAACAACAAAAATAGAGGTTGGTAGGCCCTGGCCTGTACACATTCACCACGATCCACACATTCTTGATACACCGATCATACTTCTCAAGGTTCTACTTTAGCATGTGATCTGCACAAACGTTTCTTCTTTAGTATGTGATCTGCATTTAAGAAAATTATCTACATGCCAGTTTCTTGTTAAATATTTAATCATATTTAAAGAAAATGTTCTTACCACATAAATTTACAAACTCTAGTTTATAAGTATTATAGAATATATTAAAAAAAAACATATGCTTTAAAATTAAGTATTTATGATATGCAGAAGAAATAAGTGGCGAGGATGGGCAAGGTACATTGAAACTAGGCTATATTATTTGCCGTTATATGTGTCACGACACAGACAAGTTGTAGCTGGGGTATTAAAGCTGGATGCCCTCTCTATGTCCCCATGGTGGGCTGAACACAGGCATGTCACTTATCAGGTTGAAAGCTATCATAATTACAGTAGTTCTTTTAATTTATTGTTTCTTGTTTAGAATAAAAAAAAATAACCTGTTTGAAAACAAGATCAAGCAAGTCATAAAATCTGTGAAAATTACTTATTTTAGGAGGGAATATCTGAGCCATCCTTTTCATAATACAGTAATGAATAAAAGCAGAAATATCAAATATTTACAGATATAATTGAGAAAAAATACACCATAGCTCAAAAAAAACATACATTATTAAAAAGCTTTTAAAATGTACAAGAATATATTCATGATAATGTTACTTAATGGAACATCATATTTCTCTCAAGTATTTTTATTGTATTACACCCATTCAAAATGCAAAATACTCTAATCCTTAAAAAATAGGCAAAATAAAGAAAATCAACCGTCATAAACCATATTACTCAACTTAGTTTACTGTGATTAATTATACTAGTTGCATCTCTACACTATATATACAAAATATAACCCATTGACTTAAATGTATATACACAGCCATAAAGCTTTTCAGCAATCATATGAAATCACATCTCGCGCAATCACATGCAAGACGTAAAATACTGCATACTCCTTTGTAACAAATAAAATCTATAAGTAGCATTTTGTTATGCTTTAAAGTTGCATTTGCTAAACACATTCATAACTTATGGAAATATATGTCAATTGAATAAGGAAGCCGACCAGGGACGGTGAGTCAAAAGCATCAGTCTCTTTCTTGAAAATAAGTACTTAAAATATTTTGTAATTGGAAATGAAGCTTCCACCCACATCAGGGGTTGTTTTTATAAAGGAGACTTTAATGCACTTTTTGGAAAGGAAAAGCTATGCCTCTTGTAATGCCAATATCTGTAAAGTCTTTCGTTACAGAGGGGTCTTCATCCACGTCAAGATTTAATTTATGAAAAAGATTTCAGTGCATCTCTTAGCAGAGATGAGCTACGCCTCCTGTTAAGCCAATACCTGAAGAGTCTTTCACTGTGGAAGGGTCTTCATCCACATGAAAATTCAATTTATGAAGGAGACTTCAATGAATTTCTTAGCAGTTATGAGCTACGCCTCCTACTGAGCCAAAGTCTGAAAAGTCATTCATTGACTAAGGGTCTTCACCCATAAAAACCCACATCAATATTCAGTTTATGAAGGAGACTTCAATGCACTTCTTGGCAGAGAGAAGTTATGCCTCCTATTTAGCCAATGTTTGAAGAATCTTTCACTGAGATAGGGTGGTAATTTTGTAGTTACGGGATAATCACGAGAGAACGTTGGTTGACTTAACAATTGACCAAGTTCTCTTTTGTATCCAATTTCTGGTGGTTCTGGAAGAGATTTGCTTAGTGTCTGAGTGTTGGTTGCCAGGGGCCGAGGACGTAGTCCTGTAGTAAGAAGGAACGGTAATTTCCTTGGGTGGTTTTTCATCCTCGAGTTGCGGAAAGGAAGCATAGGTCTTGCTTGAGAAATAGACGGAAACGTTGGTCTGAACATAAAATATTCTGCTTTCTTTAGCACAACATCAGCAGAGCTGTTGTTAATACTAATTGTTTCACTTTTAGAGGAGCCAGTTGTTAGAGACGCATTTTGTAATTGGTATACTAAAATATTTGGTGATTGTTCAGATTCAAAGGTTTCTGGATCCTGTGGTGGAAATACCGCAATTGTGATATATTCTGGCGTTATATTACCATACGGAATGATGGGAGTCACGTTGGCTGACTGAGTTATAGAAGTGTTAAATTTTATAATTTTTGTACTGGATGCATCGACTGAGTTTGGAGAAAGACCACTGCCCCAGCCATCTTTAACATTCAGGTGCTTGGGCATGAGTGCCATTAAAAGAGCTTGTTCTTTGGGTGTAGGCGGTGGCAATATCTGAACAATTTCATTTAATTTAGTTTCATCTGAGTCCTGAATAGACATATCATCACGTCCTGTCCATGAGCTTTCTGTAACAGACTCCCCAATGGTGGATAATGCTGTAGTGAAGAAGCCCTCACTGCTCTTTTCTGTATTAGAATATATTAATTCATAATCAGCATCAGGATCAAGATAAGTCTGACTGAGAATAGTATCTTGCATATGCAGTGGCAATTCTGGTGTTTCATCATCCTGGTCCACTTCTCGTGAATTCTTGATCCTATCACTATCTGAGTCCTTATTTTCAGCCAGCTTGTTTTGGTAACCTAAGCGCAGTTGTGAATGAACACAGTAAGGTTGTACTAATGGGTGATTTGAATTCGCGTGTAGGTATACCTATTCTTTATGATGAAAGTTTCAAATCATACAAATATGAAGGGGTAATAGATACAAGTGTGAATGAAAATGGGAGACAATTGCTGAACCTTTGCCGTGGCAGCACAATGGTGATAGGTAATCACCTAGTATATAAGGGTAAAAAGTTAGAAGGAGGTTTATCCTTTAAAAGAGGATCAAATTGGATATCTGAGATTGATGTATGTGTCTTAAAAGAAAATACACTGAAATATGTAAAATCTGTTGAAATGAACCAGAATATTGTAGGATCTGACCACGCCCCACTAATGGTTCAACTTGATCTTAATGATATTCAGGAAACAGTGCCATCCTTGCTGATGGAGAGGGCTTTAAATTTAGGTAGTTCTTGCTATAATGTTCAATATATTGAAAACAGTTACACAATCCGGGGTCCTTCCCATAAGAATGTAGACTTGGATAGATTCAAATTAGTCATGAATGAAACTCAGCCCCCAGAATTATTTGAAATTGATAATGAGAACATTTTTAATATTTTAGAGACAGGTAATAAGATTATCAATAATGTAGCAAGAGACTGCAGAGTTTTTCAATCTGGGGAGTTAGAGTTTAATGGATGGGATCAAGACCACCCTCGATGGAGGAGAATATTTGAGAAAAATGATCCAAAAATTATATGGAAATCTATTAACTGGAATGGCAATGTGGTGGAACCCAATGATGTGCAACCTGAAGATGTCAATTTCAAATTGCATTTCGAAAATTTGTTTAATCCAGGCGTACGACAGGGTACCAAAATATGATTTAATAGAGTGTCTCAAGTCGGTGGGATGTGGAAGGGTTATGTTGTCAGCTATCCAAAATATTTATTCATGTACAAAAAGTGTGTTAAAATCTGCTATAATAACAACATCTATAGGTATACGCCAAGGAGCTCCTACGAGCTGCATTTTGTTTGTCATTTATATGGATAAAATGGTGAGAATGATTAAAGAAAAAGTGAGAATTGATGGTTTTTTGGGAACTTTACATACTCTTTTAATGATGGATGACACGGTGATTGTAAGTACATCTCGTGAAAAGTGCATATCAAAACTTGAGGCTCTATTAGATTATTGTAATGCTTATGGTATGGTGATTAATGAAAAGAAGACAAAGTATTTTGTTGTTAATGGAAAAGACAGAGATAAAGCATCAATAGTGATAAACAACATAAAAATAGATTATTGTAAAAAGTATCTATACTTAGGTGCATGGTTTACTGATGATGCAAATATGTAGACAAATTTTAAATAGTCAGTTGACAGTACATAAAGTGTATAGTAGCAAAGAGTTTGTACCAGATTATTTGCGAATGGCATTCACAAGGTTAAGAGTAATGTCTCATGAGTTGCGTGTAGAGACTGGAAGGTGGAGCAGAACACCAAGAGAAATGAGAGTATGTGCTTGTGATCAAATGGCAGTTCAGAGTGAAGAACATGTGCTAATTGAGTGTCCTTTCTCCCAACCAGTGAGACAAAAATATAATATGTTAAACTATCTGAGTGTCCAATCACTTTTGAATGAAGAGCTTCATATTACCGAGTTGTGTCAATATATTTATGAAGTATTAAAGTTGTACAGATAAGGAAGAGATTCAACCTTGTAATGAGGAAAGCATTGATTTTTGTATGTATAGGTTAATTTGTAATATTTGGATGTATTCTATTCTTCTAACTGTATTTCAGAATTAGGCATTAAGATAAATATGATTATTTACTTTTGTTGGTAAGTTTGTGATAATATGTGTATTATTCTTTAGGCTAAGATTTTTTTGATGGACAAAATATTGTTTCTATTACTTATGCTATTTTGTGCAAAAAGAAAAAATTTAATATATTTTTGTAATACTTTTGTAATATTTTGTCAATAAACTATATGTCAGTATATTTATGAAGTACTAAAGTTGTACAGATAAGGAAGAGATTCAACCTTGTAATGAGGAAAGCATTGATTTTTTGTATGTATAGGTTAATTTGTAATATTAGGATGTATTCTATTCTTCTAACTGTATTTCAGAATTAGGCATTAAGATAAATATGATTATTTAATTTTGTTGGTAAGTTTGTGAGAATATTTGTATTGTTCTTTAGGCTAAGATTTTTTGATGGACAAAATATTGTTTCTATTACTTATGCTATTTTGTGCAAAAAGAAAAAAATAATATATTTTTGTAATACTCTTGTAATATTTTGTCAATAAACTATATATATATATATATATATATATAGAATTAGTGCTGTCACTTTCAGTAGTCGTGAGAGTTTCACCATCATCAATAGTAAAATAGTCTGTAGTTAATTGTCCAGATTCTGTAGTATCATAATCTTCGCTTTTTTCATATAAAAAGGTAGTGGTTTCACTAGCAGTAAAGAAGGTGTCAGTCATATTGTTGTCTGGTGGTAAACTAGTAATGCTTTCAGAAAAACTGTCTACAGAATCATTTTCACTACTCTGTTCCGTTACGAAAAACTGTGTGCTTATATCTGTATGGTCGTCACTCACCGTAGTTCTGGATTTAGTCGTCTGACTGCATTTAAGCTCATCGTCAAACTCACTACATTCCTCATTTGATTCATTAGTAGGACTTACTACGGTGGTTGTATGCTTATTTGATATATCATCATCAGTAGTATCTGATATGAGATTATCTTCAGATAAATCTGAGTAATCAACTGATGATTCTGGCTCTATTCCTGATTCACCATAAGGCATTGTTACTGTGCTCAATAAACCTTCCATAATGGTTACAGTATTTGTGGAGCTTGGAATTTCAACGTCAACAGGTTCAGAATGGGATGTCATTACATCAGAGTCCATGGTAACAGTTTCAAGAGTTTGGGAAGGTGAGTCTGTGGAGCTCCCTTGAGTAGACGTACTGATTTGATCATCAGGAGTGGAAGTATCTTCTTTGAGTTCGTCTGTTTCATTTCCCAATGATACCTCAGTTGTTGCAGTATCTACTTCGGAGTCTACATTTACACCATCAGCGCTGGGTGTTGTAGACTGACTTATTGTCTTTCTTGGAGTTGTGATTTTGTGAGAGGGTGTGATGGCATTAGGACGATTAGGTTGTATACCGAAGGGATTAGGACGATTAGGTTGCATACCGAAAGGACTAGGACGATTAGGTTGCAATCCAAAGGGAGAGGGTGTGATAGCATTAGGACGATTAGGTTGCAATCCAAAGGGAGAGGGTGTGATAGCATTAGGACGATTAGGTTGCAATCCAAAGGGAGAGGGTGTGATAGCATTAGGACGATTAGGTTGCAATCCAAAGGGAGAGGGTGTGATAGCATTAGGGCGATTAGGGGGCACACCAAAGGTACCAATGTGAGGCTTTTCTGGAACAGGTTGTTTGTGAAAGTTGACGGTATTGGGATTAGCTGCAAAGTAGTTGTTCAGTTCCGCGAGACTTTTGAAATATCTGAAACAAAATTTGAAATGTAATATCTGTAAAGTGCAGCATTTATATATATCATAATTCAGATGTATTTCATAAGTCTGGTATCATATAATGAAATTACCATCAAACGATGGTATATCCATCAAAGTGAATATTTACAAACATTTTTCACACGGATATTACGAATTTCTACGCTTTTAGAATATAATCTAGAAATAATGCAATGATTAATTCGAGACAGTATGAATCGTAATCACACGTGAAAGAAGAAATCAGTATGTGCAGTTTAACAGATTTTTTACAAATATATTTGTGCTTCGTTTCTTCCCTCATATAATACCAAGTCCGCCCTAAGTTTAACTTGAATACAGGATTTTTTTTTTTTTTTTTTTTTTTTAGAAAAAATATCTTAATTTCACAATTATTGTAGGGCATCAATGTAATTCATATACATTATAATCTCACCTTAGAGTCGGTCTGTATCCATTGATATCAGCTGTATAAGTGACAAGTAAGACAGTGCCATCTGAAAAATGAACAAAATAAGTGCCATGTTGGGCTCTTTGCAGATAAGTAGCCTGATGACCAAACACTTGCTTCGAATTGTTGTCAAACACAGAATAGTTGATTTCGCGATTCCCCACTCCAGAAGCACTAAATGTTCGTACAGCCTAGAAGACAGACATATTAAATAAATTTCATGCATAAACAAAATGAACAAATTGTTATTACAGTAAGTGTCAACACGTGACTAATACATCACTACATGCAAGTAATGTCTGTTTTTTTCAGGTCTGCAGCACCTAATGCTTATAGGCACATATATCTGTGAGCACCGTTTTATGAGTCAAATTTAGTCCCCACTCGAATGGAGGTGGTCTCTCACACATGTTAGAATTGGGGGATTAAGGGTGAATGCCTCTCCTAAAGCTCGCAGTGGGATCATTTTAGCATGAATTGCATTCCAACTTGCGCACTGAGCTACCGTACCCCCAAGCACATACTCGTAAAATATTTTTAAGACGCAAAACTATTTTATTCTAGGTTGTGGGTGAGAAAATATTCCGTCCTTGTATTCCCTGTGTTTAATGAGAGTTAACTAAATGAGATAAAAGAACGTGGAGTTGGCTTCTATTTAAACTATATTTTTATTCTTGTCCCAGACTAACTTGTAGAAGGGGCAAGGATGAGTAGGGTACGCTGATACCCTGATACCTTATAATAGGTCATTAATGATCAACCAAATGAATGGAGAATATTATACCTTTCCTCTGCGTTCAGCTACCTGTCGATCTTGGCGATGCTCTCGTTCTGTTGTGGTTTTTCCAAATGAAAGTGCCAAATGATCACTTGGCACCCTCAGGGTTTGGTTTTTGAATTCTACTATTTTGATAATTTTAGGAGATGGAGTACTCTCATCAGGTTTGAAAATATTTATTGCATCTTCAACTTTGGCTGTAGATTCTTGGGTGGTCTTTACAGCACTCTCGTTTTCTTTTGCAGTTTTGTCTATCATAGTATTTTTGCTTACATGTAGTTGGCCATTATTACTGCGAAATAAGAAACTGTTGTGATTACCTGATGAAGATTTAAGTTCAGTCTGCTCATCATATGCATCAGTTTCATTTGCGACACTTCGAGTTCCAGTTTCATGAACAGGAGCTTTAGTTATCCTTTCCTCAATGATATCCGTTAGTGATGCATTTTCTGTATGTTCTGCTTTTGTAGTCTCATCTTTTTGACCTTCCAGTCTATCTGGTTTCTTCTGGGAGATTCCAAAAGGAAGAATATCATCAGGGACGTACTCAGCAGACTCTAAAGTTATTATATGATCTGGAGTGATTGTAAAGACTTCAATCATATCTGACCCATTGCCCCAAGAATCATTTTCCACATCATGGTGTGACTGTATAATGTTATTTAGAATATCAACAACCTGGTCAGCAGATACAGTTGATGGAGTGGTGTTAGTTAGTGATATATCTGTAAGGTTTCCATCTTTGGCACTTTCCAGTAAGGTTGCTACGCGTACTTCTAACTCGCTTTTATTTGTGCCGTGAATATTTTCAAGTAAGGGTTTTTTCACACTTGGTGTTTCTCTGGACACAGCTAATGTTCCAATCATTTCTTCATATTTATTTTCTGGCACAAATAGGGTATCATCTGTTGCTGATTCAGCAGTGCTCTTCTGCTTTTCTGAAAAAGTGAATTCATGAAGCTGTGGCTTAGTCAGTGGTTGAATTTCTCTCTTTTTTGAAAGATTCACTTCCCTCTGCCCAGAGGT